>OZ023244.1:9056181-9345181 GCA_964006365.1 Trididemnum miniatum
CATATTTCATCAAGGTCTTTTGCTGATCTTTCAGACGAAAGTTATGTCCGATGTTCCAGGTGGTGTCGATAATCCGTAGAATAACTCGGTTCCATGTATGCTTCTCCACTAAGGCGGACAGCTCTTTTTTGAGTTGCATTGACATGTCACCTAAAAAGGGCAACCGAGCAATAACTGTTCTACAATTTTTACGTTTTTCAAGGTGACTCGACAACTTGTCATATTTACGATTAAAAAATCTCCTGACGCAACTATCTAAAAAATAAGCAGGATAGCCATTGCGACCAAGCATAACCTTGATATTATCCACCTCTGAACAAATGCTTTCATAAGAACTACAGATCTTGTAAGCACGATCGAGCAAACAATTGACCAAGTTATATTTATAGCGGCGTGGTACAAAGCTGCTCCATTTGGAATATAATCCAGTGTTGGTCGGTTTGCGAAAGGTACTGGTTGTAACTGTCGTTGAACTGTTATCTACTAAAACATCCAAAAAATTAATACATTTGTTATTTTGAATTTCAGTGGTAAACTTTATGTTAGGATGTACTTCATTCAAACTGTCACAAAATATTTTGATGGAATCAAGGCTATCAAAAAACGAAAAAAATATCAAAAAGCGAAGTGGCTCTCACAAAACCTCGCTTTTCTTCAAAAAACGAAAAAACTATCAAAACTTTTCTTCAAAAAACTATAAAAAACTATAAAAACTTTTCTTCAAAAAACGAAAAAAAAAAAATTATCAAAAAACGAAAAAACTATCAAAAAGCGAAGTGGCTCTCACAAAACCTCGCTTTTCTTCGAGAACATCCGACGAATCTCAAAGATTCATTCACCTTCGTCAATAACATGAAAGATAAGTTTTTACACAATAAGGTAATGGTTTCCTTTGATGTAATTAGCCTTTTTACTAACATACCGGTTGATTATACTATTGATTTAATATTGGATAAATTATTCGACAATGACACAGATTTTGTTCTTAAAGGAATAGATAAAAATAACATGAGGAAATTGTTAAAATGGACAGTTCAAGGAGGTGCCTTCTCATTCAATGGAGAACTTTTTGAGCAAACTGACGGTGTGGCTATGGGTGGCAGTTTATCTTGTCTTATGGCTGATGTCCTTATGAACCATCTAGTGGACAAAGCTCTGTCGAGAACGCTTTCAAATCATAAGCCATCAATTTTTTACCGGTATGTGGATGATTGCTTTGCTGTTTTTGATAGCCTTGATTCCATCAAAATATTTTGTGACAGTTTGAATGAAGTACATCCTAACATAAAGTTTACCACTGAAATTCAAAATAACAAATGTATTAATTTTTTGGATGTTTTAGTAGATAACAGTTCAACGACAGTTACAACCAGTACCTTTCGCAAACCGACCAACACTGGATTATATTCCAAATGGAGCAGCTTTGTACCACGCCGCTATAAATATAACTTGGTCAATTGTTTGCTCGATCGTGCTTACAAGATCTGTAGTTCTTATGAAAGCATTTGTTCAGAGGTGGATAATATCAAGGTTATGCTTGGTCGCAATGGCTATCCTGCTTATTTTTTAGATAGTTGCGTCAGGAGATTTTTTAATCGTAAATATGACAAGTTGTCGAGTCACCTTGAAAAACGTAAAAATTGTAGAACAGTTATTGCTCGGTTGCCCTTTTTAGGTGACATGTCAATGCAACTCAAAAAAGAGCTGTCCGCCTTAGTGGAGAAGCATACATGGAACCGAGTTATTCTACGGATTATCGACACCACCTGGAACATCGGACATAACTTTCGTCTGAAAGATCAGCAAAAGACCTTGATGAAATATGGGGTTGTATATAAATTAACGTGTTCTTGTGGTTCTAGCTATATAGGACAGACTAGACGTAATCTTATTAACAGACTTAAGGAGCATTCCAGTTCGGATAAATCCGAGGTGTGCCGACATTTAATGGACAATCCTGACCATAAAGTGGACTTTGCCAAACCGAACATTCTTAGTAGCTCTGGTGATTCTGCACGCTTGTTAATTCTTGAGTCCCTTTTTATTCAAAAATATGAGCCATTGCTTAATGTTGACTCCAAATCCGCTCCTCTTTACTTATTTAATTGTTAATTTAACTCCGTGAGTCTTTTTATTAGCTTTTGGTTTATGACGTTATAATTATAATACTTATTTTGACCCGTTGCCTGGGTTATGCTATTACTTGTAGTTAGAATTGTAAATTCTAGTTCTTACAGTTTTGTACTGCCTTGCATACACTGCTGATGATGACAGCTGAATTTATGTTGTCGAAACGTCCAGTTTTGAGATTTACAGCGGCTTTATTTTTCCTTCTTAAGCTATTTTCGTCCCATATTTACTGTATTCCGAAGTATATTGGAAACCGATACGGGAATGAGTGCTTAAGGCAGCTGAGGAAACTTGAACAGCTACAAGGTAAGATCGGTAGCAACCAGGCAGCTATTAGTTTTTTAAAAGCTTGTGTATTGTACAATCTTTGCCCAAAATTTCTCAGGTTTAAGCTTTTTAAGCCTAAGCTTCAGGGTTCAAAACAGGTCAGAAGATTTAGGAACAAGCTTCTTTTAAAGGAATTGAACCACAAGAAGACCAACCTTCAGAAGCTATTGAAAGAAGATCGCTTTCTTAGACTTAAGTTGTTCGGTAACTTAGGCTATCTTACGACTTATTATGTTAAAAAGTTTCTTGACAGAGCTAAATCACGTGATGAACGAAGAGCCCTTAAATCAGTTTCTCACAAGCTTAAGTCTTTGGGAATTGACGTGGGTCTGGCTATGGATAATGAGCCTAAAGTGGTAGTCAATCTGTCGAGCCGTAACCTTTCGGCTGCTGAGACAAATTTACTTAATCAAGGACTTAACTATTCCTTCTTTCCCGAAAAACTTAATATTTCTCAAGTTCGTACCGAGTTTGAATATATATATAAGCAAATCCGATATTATTTGAATAACTCTAACCGTATTGTATTTAAGCAGAAATTAATGGGTTTATATGAACGATACGTGACTACATTTTTTCAACAAAAAGGCAGGCACCCATCATCATTATCGGAAATGCAGCGAAACGCTCTCCAGTCATTACGTGATGATTCTTCGATAGTGATCTCGAAACCCGACAAAGGAAACGGAGTAGTAATTATGAATAAGAGTGACTATCAGGCTAAAATGCTTCACATTCTTGATGATAAGACTAAATTCTCTCGCGTTAAGTCAGATAATAACTTGTCTAATCTCAGCAGATTTCAAAGGTTCCTGCGACGCCTTAAATCTAAAAAGCTTCTTGAGGAAGATGACTACAGGCGTATCTATCCATCAGCAACCTCGTTACCGGCTATGTATGGCCTACCTAAAATACATAAGCCGACAGTTCCACTTAGACCCATTCTATCGGCAACCGGAAGTTACAATCAGGAATGCGCGAAGTGGCTCTCACAAAACCTCGCTTTTCTTCGAGAACATCCGACGAATCTCAAAGATTCATTCACCTTCGTCAATAACATGAAAGATAAGTTTTTACACAATAAGGTAATGGTTTCCTTTGATGTAATTAGCCTTTTTACTAACATACCGGTTGATTATACTATTGATTTAATATTGGATAAATTATTCGACAATGACACAGATTTTGTTCTTAAAGGAATAGATAAAAATAACATGAGGAAATTGTTAAAATGGACAGTTCAAGGAGGTGCCTTCTCATTCAATGGAGAACTTTTTGAGCAAACTGACGGTGTGGCTATGGGTGGCAGTTTATCTTGTCTTATGGCTGATGTCCTTATGAACCATCTAGTGGACAAAGCTCTGTCGAGAACGCTTTCAAATCATAAGCCATCAATTTTTTACCGGTATGTGGATGATTGCTTTGCTGTTTTTGATAGCCTTGATTCCATCAAAATATTTTGTGACAGTTTGAATGAAGTACATCCTAACATAAAGTTTACCACTGAAATTCAAAATAACAAATGTATTAATTTTTTGGATGTTTTAGTAGATAACAGTTCAACGACAGTTACAACCAGTACCTTTCGCAAACCGACCAACACTGGATTATATTCCAAATGGAGCAGCTTTGTACCACGCCGCTATAAATATAACTTGGTCAATTGTTGCTCGATCGTGCTTACAAGATCTGTAGTTCTTATGAAAGCATTTGTTCAGAGGTGGATAATATCAAGGTTATGCTTGGTCGCAATGGCTATCCTGCTTATTTTTTAGATAGTTGCGTCAGGAGATTTTTTAATCGTAAATATGACAAGTTGTCGAGTCACCTTGAAAAACGTAAAAATTGTAGAACAGTTATTGCTCGGTTGCCCTTTTTAGGTGACATGTCAATGCAACTCAAAAAAGAGCTGTCCGCCTTAGTGGAGAAGCATACATGGAACCGAGTTATTCTACGGATTATCGACACCACCTGGAACATCGGACATAACTTTCGTCTGAAAGATCAGCAAAAGACCTTGATGAAATATGGGGTTGTATATAAATTAACGTGTTCTTGTGGTTCTAGCTATATAGGACAGACTAGACGTAATCTTATTAACAGACTTAAGGAGCATTCCAGTTCGGATAAATCCGAGGTGTGCCGACATTTAATGGACAATCCTGACCATAAAGTGGACTTTGCCAAACCGAACATTCTTAGTAGCTCTGGTGATTCTGCACGCTTGTTAATTCTTGAGTCCCTTTTTATTCAAAAATATGAGCCATTGCTTAATGTTGACTCCAAATCCGCTCCTCTTTACTTATTTAATTGTTAATTTAACTCCGTGAGTCTTTTTATTAGCTTTTGGTTTATGACGTTATAATTATAATACTTATTTTGACCCGTTGCCTGGGTTATGCTATTACTTGTAGTTAGAATTGTAAATTCTAGTTCTTACAGTTTTGTACTGCCTTGCATACACTGCTGATGATGACAGCTGAATTTATGTTGTCGAAACGTCCAGTTTTGAGATTTACAGCGGCTTTATTTTTCCTCCTTAAGCTATTTTCGTCCCATATTTACTGTATTCCGAAGTATATTGGAAACCGATACGGGAATGAGTGCTTAAGGCAGCTGAGGAAACTTGAACAGCTACAAGGTAAGATCGGTAGCAACCAGGCAGCTATTAGTTTTTTAAAAGCTTGTGTATTGTACAATCTTTGCCCAAAATTTCTCAGGTTTAAGCTTTTTAAGCCTAAGCTTCAGGGTTCAAAACAGGTCAGAAGATTTAGGAACAAGCTTCTTTTAAAGGAATTGAACCACAAGAAGACCAACCTTCAGAAGCTATTGAAAGAAGATCGCTTTCTTAGACTTAAGTTGTTCGGTAACTTAGGCTATCTTACGACTTATTATGTTAAAAAGTTTCTTGACAGAGCTAAATCACGTGATGAACGAAGAGCCCTTAAATCAGTTTCTCACAAGCTTAAGTCTTTGGGAATTGACGTGGGTCTGGCTATGGATAATGAGCCTAAAGTGGTAGTCAATCTGTCGAGCCGTAACCTTTCGGCTGCTGAGACAAATTTACTTAATCAAGGACTTAACTATTCCTTCTTTCCCGAAAAACTTAATATTTCTCAAGTTCGTACCGAGTTTGAATATATATATAAGCAAATCCGATATTATTTGAATAACTCTAACCGTATTGTATTTAAGCAGAAATTAATGGGTTTATATGAACGATACGTGACTACATTTTTTCAACAAAAAGGCAGGCACCCATCATCATTATCGGAAATGCAGCGAAACGCTCTCCAGTCATTACGTGATGATTCTTCGATAGTGATCTCGAAACCCGACAAAGGAAACGGAGTAGTAATTATGAATAAGAGTGACTATCAGGCTAAAATGCTTCACATTCTTGATGATAAGACTAAATTCTCTCGCGTTAAGTCAGATAATAACTTGTCTAATCTCAGCAGATTTCAAAGGTTCCTGCGACGCCTTAAATCTAAAAAGCTTCTTGAGGAAGATGACTACAGGCGTATCTATCCATCAGCAACCTCGTTACCGGCTATGTATGGCCTACCTAAAATACATAAGCCGACAGTTCCACTTAGACCCATTCTATCGGCAACCGGAAGTTACAATCAGGAATGCGCGAAGTGGCTCTCACAAAACCTCGCTTTTCTTCGAGAACATCCGACGAATCTCAAAGATTCATTCACCTTCGTCAATAACATGAAAGATAAGTTTTTACACAATAAGGTAATGGTTTCCTTTGATGTAATTAGCCTTTTTACTAACATACCGGTTGATTATACTATTGATTTAATATTGGATAAATTATTCGACAATGACACAGATTTTGTTCTTAAAGGAATAGATAAAAATAACATGAGGAAATTGTTAAAATGGACAGTTCAAGGAGGTGCCTTCTCATTCAATGGAGAACTTTTTGAGCAAACTGACGGTGTGGCTATGGGTGGCAGTTTATCTTGTCTTATGGCTGATGTCCTTATGAACCATCTAGTGGACAAAGCTCTGTCGAGAACGCTTTCAAATCATAAGCCATCAATTTTTTACCGGTATGTGGATGATTGCTTTGCTGTTTTTGATAGCCTTGATTCCATCAAAATATTTTGTGACAGTTTGAATGAAGTAC
The DNA here is from genome assembly GCA_964006365.1 of Trididemnum miniatum. Lineage (NCBI taxonomy): Eukaryota > Metazoa > Chordata > Ascidiacea > Aplousobranchia > Didemnidae > Trididemnum > Trididemnum miniatum. Next base: position 9,062,783 of record OZ023244.1, read on the forward strand.
ATCCTAACATAAAGTTTACCACTGAAATTCAAAATAACAAATGTATTAATTTTTTGGATGTTTTAGTAGATAACAGTTCAACGACAGTTACAACCAGTACCTTTCGCAAACCGACCAACACTGGATTATATTCCAAATGGAGCAGCTTTGTACCACGCCGCTATAAATATAACTTGGTCAATTGTTTGCTCGATCGTGCTTACAAGATCTGTAGTTCTTATGAAAGCATTTGTTCAGAGGTGGATAATATCAAGGTTATGCTTGGTCGCAATGGCTATCCTGCTTATTTTTTAGATAGTTGCGTCAGGAGATTTTTTAATCGTAAATATGACAAGTTGTCGAGTCACCTTGAAAAACGTAAAAATTGTAGAACAGTTATTGCTCGGTTGCCCTTTTTAGGTGACATGTCAATGCAACTCAAAAAAGAGCTGTCCGCCTTAGTGGAGAAGCATACATGGAACCGAGTTATTCTACGGATTATCGACACCACCTGGAACATCGGACATAACTTTCGTCTGAAAGATCAGCAAAAGACCTTGATGAAATATGGGGTTGTATATAAATTAACGTGTTCTTGTGGTTCTAGCTATATAGGACAGACTAGACGTAATCTTATTAACAGACTTAAGGAGCATTCCAGTTCGGATAAATCCGAGGTGTGCCGACATTTAATGGACAATCCTGACCATAAAGTGGACTTTGCCAAACCGAACATTCTTAGTAGCTCTGGTGATTCTGCACGCTTGTTAATTCTTGAGTCCCTTTTTATTCAAAAATATGAGCCATTGCTTAATGTTGACTCCAAATCCGCTCCTCTTTACTTATTTAATTGTTAATTTAACTCCGTGAGTCTTTTTATTAGCTTTTGGTTTATGACGTTATAATTATAATACTTATTTTGACCCGTTGCCTGGGTTATGCTATTACTTGTAGTTAGAATTGTAAATTCTAGTTCTTACAGTTTTGTACTGCCTTGCATACACTGCTGATGATGACAGCTGAATTTATGTTGTCGAAACGTCCAGTTTTGAGATTTACAGCGGCTTTATTTTTCCTCCTTAGTTAACTCCAATTTTTTTCTGGTTTTACCCAGTAGGCTACTGGGTCTGGCTACTATACATTTTTTCTTGGCCTATTATAATCAATCAATCATTTCATTTCTAAACGCCAATACGCTGAAAAGTAACGATAGCACAAGCACACAAATTTCACACTAAAATTGATGAAGGCTGAGAAAATTGCGCGGGCAACAAAACAGGGAGGCGCTGAAACATGCAAGTCAAGACTGATTTATAAGCATAGTTGCATAGAGTCGTTATAAAATCCATATTTAGATCTAAATTTTGTCACTTTAAGTCAGAGCAACAACAACTTGATTTGCGATTGGATCTTATCGTCTTTATCCAAAGCCAGCTGAGTTAGCAAGCCTGTTATGCAATAAAAATAGCCATTGACAAGAGGCCGGCCTTGAAATTGAAAAAAGCACTAACTTCTACCTTAGGCAAAATAGCCTTTTTTAAAGGCGAATTAGCAGCAGTGGGCTTCGCCGTGACAAGCAAAATCAAATAAATGAAATAACTTTATCAAAACAATTATTTTCATTTTAGAAATAAAACAAAACTCAAAACCAATGACAAATTTTTGCTTTGAAATTCGTGCCAGTTCGGATTTGGATGAGGTAAAGGTGCAAAAAAAGCACCCTAAAGTAAACCGATTTGAATTAAATTTCGGCTCATGTCACGAACGCGTTATCTGTTTATATCCTCGCCCTATTATATTTTGCTCATCTGAGGTAGGACATAGCCTACAAATCGGTATCAAACACTTTTAAATTGCAATAAGTAACGAACAAGGCATAGCAAGCACATTATAGGCGCTTTATTAATTCTCGCTTTTTCACGATACCCAACGCCGACCGCTTACATCTCTATAGCCTTTTAAAGTTAGTTTACACTAAAAATGTCTGCATTTCATTGTTGTTTTCAACCGACCCCCCCCCTCCCCACTCCCTATGATACTATATTGTAACACAGTTCCACAATAACTTCCTAATATATCTAAGTTACATTTATTTTTGCTCGTTTTTTATCTTTTTTTTGTAAAATTGTTTGGGTGGGGCCATCGCCCTTTATCCCCCCCCTAAATACGCTAGTGCTGTCATGCACCATACTTCACAAACAAAACAATTGCCAAACAAAGACAGTGTAATTTAGAACAATTTCAAATATATAAAAGGTGTCTATCGAAGTATCTCCAGCAGTTTGCTTTAGAAATTAAGAGACTCTAGAATACGTGTGATTAAAGCGCCAACAAAACATAAGGCCATTTATGATTTTACCAGTTGCAACCATTGTTAGTTATATTGCAGACTGAAAGGTAGATGTTATAATCGTTTTTACAATTTTCTAATAAGTTATTAAAAGGTTACAAGGAATTGATATTATTTTTAAACATAACTTACCGCTGCTCTTTTTAGCAAATGTTGAAATAAATTCTTTGTTTCGATCCAAGAAAATTTTAAAATTACCTTGTTTTTACCGCTGTGAAAGCTATTTAGGTTTGGGTAGCTACAAAGTTATGATTCAAAGATCATTATCAGGTCATAAAGATTGGAATGTGAATGGCATCATAGACTTCTTCGACACCCTATTGATCAGATTCTTTCCCTCTGTGTGGGCGAAATGGCGTAGCAAAAACGCTCCTTTGTATGGGCTCAGGTGCGGAATCTTCGAACCTGAAGTGTTTAGCTGACAAATGGTCGAACCTGCAGTTCCTTTCTATGGACTCAGATTCCGAATTTTCGAATTCGATTTTTCGAACCCGAAGTCAGATTTCGACATTTTGCCCATACAATGGGAAGCATGCTGATCAATGAGGTGCCTTAGTTGCCATTCGCTTTCTGCTTGCTAATATATTTACGCAAAACTCTCAACAAAATACCCTGGGACCTGGGTAATGACGTTTGACCAATTGGTGCGTTTAATTGGATAACGCTCCGAAATTCCCCTTTCTAGCTACCCACCCTTTCACCCACTTTCTTTTCTTTTTGGACTTTCACCCACTTTCTTTTCTTTTAGCGATTCAGTTGAAAATGATTTTTCGCGTATTTAGCTTCTCGTCAATATTATAAAATGAAAATCCAATCCGACTCCAAAAAAAAAAAGGCGAAACTGAGAGTCCGCAGTCCAATCTTAGTCCAATTATAAAAACACTCGACAAAAATTTCTAGTTGCTTCTTGATAATCACATTTTCACAAAGCAACCCTTTCAATTTAAACAGAGGCGTAGCGTCGGGGGGCAGTGGGGTACATTTGTCCCCGGGCGCCAAGGTACAGGGGCGCCAAAATGGGGCGTGCAAAATTTTCACAACAGGGTAAAAAGCCGGTCATAAGCAAGATTGCACCGGCGGCAGACATTGTCTGATAGTAGTAGACTGGTACGCACCGTAGGGGAAAGTGGGGTAAAACGACAGTGGCGTAGCGAGGGGGCAACAGGGAGCACGCGCCCGGGGGCGCACCACCTAGGGGCGGACCAAGAAGTTCTTTTTATACTCTTTTTTCGACGTATTCACACAGATTTTAAAAACTACTTCGTGGATTACTGTATTGTAATGTATGCTGTTCGCAAAGGATTCAAATCACGCCTTACCTCCGACCACAAATCACGCACCAAAGGGGCGCACAAAACAGTGATTTTATACACTTCAGTTTCGACCTAATCTTTTAAACTTTAAAACAATCAATTTCTTGCAATGGATCTGACGCCTGTATATGCTTTTGGCAGAGAAGTGAAATCACTCTTTACACCCGATCACAAATCGCCCGTTTACTCTGTTATGACATCACAAAGAGGTTTAAAACTGCTCGTACATAGTTATTCGACTTTGCAGCAATTACACAGAAGGAAATAGAACTCCACTGGAAGAAAAGTAAAGAAGCGATCGGTATCGACAGTATTAGATTTTCATTATTTTAGCGTTAGATGGATACTAAAGATTGTTGGTAAGTTGATTAAGATACGCGTATAGTCGCTCGCTGTAATACTGTGCTAAACCTACACCACAGTGATCCTAAACTTTTTTAACCAATAGGCCCTTTCTGATAATACAGCGGACAAGTGCGTGCCGATCGAAACATTAACGAAACGGAACCTTTGCCTCAATGGTCTTTTCTGGGTGTTTTGTTTTGTAGTTTGTATTGTTTTGCTACCGTGATTGGTGTGTAGACTGTGATTTCCAATGCGGATATTTTGAATATTTGACAGCAATCACAGAATGAGAAAATAGGGAAAAATCTGGCAATTTAGGGGTTGCGAAGCGCAGCCCCATTGCTGCTGCTGAGATAATTTAGTTACAAATGTGAAAGAATTGCAGTATCGTAGGATAAAATTGCAGCTGAGCGCTTGATTGCCCTATAAGTTATGAAATGCAATTCCATATTCTGGATAGCCTTTTTTTCAGATCGACGGTCAAACTTCTTGTTGAGATTTTGAGCAAAAAAGTTTTGCAGTTTGATGTGGGCAGCTTTTCCCAGTGTGGGCCCCTAGCCGACCGTTGGGATGTTGTCGTCTCCAAAAAAAAAAAGAAAGGTCTTCACCCACAATTCTCGGCCCATAAATGGAATCTTGGTCCCCTTGACGGCTTAGTGGTCTCCGAAAAAAAAGGTTTTTTCCCGAAATTCGGTGACCTCAAAAGGAAACCGGGGACTCTTGACGGCTATGTGACCTCTCCAAAAATAACAAAAAGGTCTTCAACCATAATTCGGGGCCTCCAAATGGAATCCGGGGCTCTTCGACAGCTTATTAGGGAATCTCTCACCTCACTACTTTGGGACCTCTATGATGGACCCCCGAAATGCTCTTTCATGGACTCCTACACACCCATGGGTCCGGGGCAGATTGCCCCCTGTAATCCCCAGCCCCCCTCTTTTAAGCCCTGGATAGGGGGTCCTGTAGTGTGTCTTTTGTATCCATGACATTCAGTTGGGACGATCTATTTTTTGCAGTATTAGAGCAAAAAATGTAATTTTGGCAAAAACTGCCAATTTTGTTCTGCATCTCTCTCCACAATGTCTTCTGATTGTACTCAAGGGATTGCATGTGATAAGTTTTCACCGGCCCGCCTCTGGCTCAGAAAAATTGCCGCACCGTTAAATAAAATATCTCTAATTTCTAAAAACAGATTAGCGTTTTTAGAGTTTACATTGTTAGCGATTCAACTGGTAGGAAGATTATGCCAAAAAAAGAGAGTGGAGCTCAGGGTCGAAAACGGCGAGCCCAATTTGAAGCGTTTTTGAATGAATCTAGAAAATTTATGAAAAAAAATTTTGAAAGTAGTGGCTATGCAAAAAGACAATCGGCCGATATACGAAGACAAGACAAATCTGCTGGTACAGATAATCATAGAATTGTAAAACACAGGGGGCGCAAAATTTTTGTTTGCCCCGGGGCGCAGGATACCCTTGCTACGCCACTGAATTTAAATTCAACTTACTGCAGCTATTCGATTGGTCTACATGCTGCAAAATCGTTTTTAAGTGTTTTTCAAAAAGAGGTATAATGTAGCCTAATTTATAGAGTGTCAGTCCGGACTTCGGGTCCGATCCAGTCAAAAATAAGCTACGATTCGGATAATCCGCCTCCAACAAAAAAACGGCATAATCTGGCTCCTATGCATGCTCATCTCTACTCTTGAGTGTCTCTGATCAACTAATCTGCCTTATGAGTCACCCCAGTCAAACGTGAGGGAGGAGTCACGTGATGTTAGCTAACCCTTAAAGAGAACTCTGGTCCTAGTCTGATTGATTTTTTTTTAGGTTCAGGTATGTCAATCAATCAATCTAGTTTATTCAGATAATGCGCTCAAAAATATCACAATAAACAAACACACCTGCACACCTTTAGGAGACAGTGAAATGACCATTGCGGTCTTCCAAAGCCACTGCCACCTATATTAACCCTAAAATAAGACAATGTAAAATATAAGGAAAAATGCATTATGATGAGACTTCAAGGGCATCTCGGACAGCCCCAACGCAACATGACTGCATGGCAGCATTACAAGAGGTTCGTTCCTGAGAGTGACAGGATCACTGCAAACCTCCAGCATGAAACCACAAAGCCAATGTCCAGCCACATGTCCCAGATGACCTTTAGTTAAGTATTAACTGAGATACCGTACATAATATGATACCGGTAGGCCTACTTCAATATGTTAAATCATGAACATCATAATTTGTAGTAAAACACTAATATCCAACAAAGAAAATGATTTTTATAGGCCTACAATATAAATTAATATTATAGGCTAGGTCCATTCCAGAATCCATACACTGTGACCACCACCAGCTGTTATACTGTAGACTAGTTATCTTGAAGACAGGGACGAAACTAGGCAATGCAGCCCCCCCCCCCGAAATCATCTTTCGGGGCCCTGTAAAAAATTTTTGGATGGTGATGCAAAAGAGTGAGCCCCGAAGGGGCAATGCCAAGCTAGGGGGGTCTGGGAGCATGCCCCCCCAGAAAATTTAGCAAAATTTGACCTTCTTTTGCTGTTTGGAGGCTTTTTGTGCAATTTGAGCCTTTAAAATTCCTCAGTTTTAACAAGGTTTAGTAGTCTGTTTAACCAGGTCCCTTCCAAACCCATTAAAATAATGCTGCAAGCAAACCCTACTCTAACATTTCGCTATCTGTGCGACATGAAAACGTTTTTAAGGCTTATTTTTGCGCCTTTTACTTGAGGATGAGGAGCCCTTGGCAGGAGCGGATTTAGAAAGTTTTGGTGGGGGGGTATGATTTTAAATTAGGTTGAATGTTAACTAAATACAAAGACGTGTAGACTGGTAGACCCAAAAACAGGTGTAAATAAGTCCTTTCAAAATGTTTCATGTCAGGGGCGTATTCAGAATTTTTTCAGGGAGAGGGCACCAAATTTCGTCACTTTTTTAAGCGCAATCTTTTCCCGGCAGAGTTAATTTTAACACTAGAAAGATGGAGGGTGTCATTTTGGATTCCACGACAATTAACCGGGCACAATTGACTGCGAACATCTTAATCGGGTCCAACTGACCGTGACGTAAATTGACCGGGAGGTAAATTAACCTTGCTAAATTGACCATTTATTATGAAAAACAACACTGTTTATTTCAACGAAGAACAAAAAGACTTAAAAAACAACACATATAGCACTGCATAATTAAGGGCACTAAAATTTACATTAACTGTTAGTCTATTTGACAAATAAGGAAGTTTATTGCAAGAAGTCAAAAGTTTGATTCTCATTCAAGCCGGTCAAGCACACAGAAAATTTGGATTTTTACAAAAACTTAAGTTAGAAACAACAAGCGGTTGTTTTGTGTATGGCGGTTGATTTGTGTCGCCGGCCAATTTGTTGCCGGTCAGTTGTTCAAAACCAATTGTCGCCGGTTAATTTGTTCCAAGGTTAATTGACGTGATCCCGTCATTTTGACACCTTTTGAAAAATAAAGTGTTGCTAACTCAAATCCAATTGCTGTTGAACCGATTCCTTTTGTGACTTGTAATCTTTTAATGAGCTTGACGTGGTACTGTAGTCATTTTTTGTGTGGAGAACTAAACGTGGCAATTTACCTTGCACGACGGAAGGTGTCATTTTGACACCCATTGTACAGTTTTCACAAAGGAAGCGTCTTTCACCGGAAATTCCAGTTATCGAAGTTCAAAAATCGTGGTTTGCGGAATTGGAAACATCCCCTAACAGTTCCCCTACTGTGAGAGTCGCACTAAAGGAACCGAAAACGGTTACGCAACTACGATTTTTCAAACTTTGTTAACTGGAATTTTCGGTGAAATAGACGCTTCGTTTCACAAATTGTCAAATTTTTTTATTATGCAATTGTCTATGACGTTTCTTCAGTAACAGTTTCATTGTTTTATGTCAAAAATGAATTGTTCTTAAGTTTGGTTAGCCAGTAAGCATTTATTCCCTGTGTAGGCTATAGCTTAGTAAATGGCTCAAAAAGAGGAATCAGTTGAAAAGTTTTTGTCTACTGTACGTGACATACCCGAAGATATATCTGAAGTTGAGGATGAAGAGATCCTTGACATAGAGTCAAACAATCAATGGCATAAAAAGGCATACAAATTTGAAGAAATCAATAGCATAAAAATTTCAAGAGGGCATTTTTGGCATTACTGAGCAGAAGAACTTGGCATGCCTTTCGAAAGAGTTCTACTATGTCAATCAGAAAGAGGTGATGCTGGTGCAGATCAAAACTTCCAACCACCTCAATGTCCTTCAACACGAAACTGCCAAGTCAAAGACAACTGTGCAAAATGAATGGTTCTGCTGGCATATGCAGTAGATGCAAAAAATCCCTTTGCGAAAAATGCACTGCCCGAATGCAGCGAGTGAGCGCAGCCTGCAATTACACTACCACTACATGCTTATTGCAGTTGTAAAATTATCGCACATCTTATTGCCGTTATACATGGCTTGTTTCGTTAGTTAGTTAGTTGTTTCTCTACGTTTGACCTGTTTGTGCTGTTATGCTAAAAAAAAATTCAAGAAAATCTCAATTATGGACTTCAAACTACAAGGGTGTCAAAATGACACCCTCCGTCGTTAAGAGTAAATCAAAATTTCGGTCTTTCTAGTGTTAAGCAACTTAAGTAACAAAAACGACGGGGGCATGCTCCCCCGAGAAATTTTTGAAAATTTGCATACTGTAATGGTCATTTTAGCGCTTTTCGAACAATTTTCGGGCAAAGTTTGTTCATATTTTTGGCCCCTACCTTTGAGTGCTTCATCAAATATGATGCATTTTGTAAGCACAATTTCGATTATGCATGCTTAAGGCGACTAAGGTTTATTGTTATGAACAGGGGTGCAAATCTATGTTGAGCATTGGGGGAGATAGATGATTTAGCAAAATCGACCATTTTTCGATATTGGGGGGATGATTTAGCAAAATTGACACGTTTGCAGATGTCGAATTTTTGCTCACAATGAAGTGAAGACCAGAAAAACAAGTCATAACGTTCCCAGATGCCTAATTTTTTGCCCAAAATGAAGTGAAGACCAAAAAAAGGTCATCACCTTCGCTGATGCCCAGTTTTGGGACATGAAAATATTGGGGGGGGATACATCTCTCCATGGATTTGCACCCATGGTTATGAAGAGGTTGGAAATTATAGAAAAACTTTGATTATCCAAAGCATTGTTGAAAATGGCTGATGAGGGGTGCACCCCCCACATCTTCCCCTGGATCCGCCTCTGGTCCTTGGTATGCCATTAAACCTTTGTTTGCTAGTTTTGCGACTGTTATTTTTCGAAAAATTTGCAGGGGCGTTCCATGGCCAAAAGCATAAATATGGTATGGAGGCCCCACATTGCGCAAGTTAAGACAAAAATTATATTGAATATTAGAATAGGCTTATTTAAGGCATCTTTATCATACGTTGATTAAATAGTACTATGTACTGACTATTTACGAGGCCCTCTTTTTGTGTGGGTCCCCCCCCCCCCGGTTGGGGGATTCGGGGGGCGCTAGTTTCGGCACTGCTTGAAGATTGATAATTACTAATGAAGTATTTTTTCAATATATACTTAAAATTACTGAATGAAAGAAGTTTGAACTTTGATGGAACATTTTGCTAGATTTTGGGACCGATATATGAAAAGGATTTTTTTCCTTGATTAGTTCTTTTCCTAGGAAGATGGTAGTTTACGGAGGATGCCAACCTGGTGCTATGTTGATGTGTTTGTGTGACAGGGATTAGAGTGTTGATTGAATGTATTTTAGGATTAGTTTTATACTGGTACATTTTTTGGCAATTTCTAATTTGCATATCTCCTCAATTTTCAAAAAATTTAACTTCATGAACAAAGGGAGTGTGAGCGTTAAAGGAGGACTTTTTGTGATGATTCTCACGATGCGTTTGTGTAATTTTATCAGTGGATCTAAGGCATTATGAGATGCCATACCCCATGTTGATATGCAGTAGTTTAGGTGGGAGTATACTAGACTGTAGTACACTATTTTTAATGTTTGGATATCAACATAGTTTTTAATGTTTATTATTGCCCAAAATCCCTTGGAGAGTTTGGTACAGATATGACGAATATGAGGTTTCCAACGTAGTTTTTGATCAAATATTATGCCCAGATACTATATTTGATTCACCTGTTCAATTCTATGTTTACCAATGGTAATTTCACATTTGTGTGCGAATCTTTTGTTGGTTATCAGCATCGATTTGGTTTTGGTATAATTTAAGGAAAGTTTGTTTAATTTTAGCCAATTATTTATTTTGATTATTTCACTGTTAGCTCTATTCTGTTGGTTAACTATATTTGTATCTGTTAATGTTAACACAGTGTCATCTGCAAAAAGTTTTACATTAAAGTTAGAGACGGTTGGCATATCGTTGAAGTTAATTAAGAAAAATAAGGGATCCAAGGTGGAGCCTTGAGGCACTCCACAAGTAACTGGATGCACATTTGATTTCACTTTACTTATCATAGTATATTGTGTTCTATCTGAGAAATAGCTTGGAAATAGTTTTAAGGGAAGTCCTCTTACACCATACTTCTCTAGCTTTTTCAATAAGATTCCATGATTGTCAGTGTCAAATGCCTTTTTTAAGTCTAAAAATATTGCACATGTGTGTTTGTTATTATCCATATCAGGATATTGATCGTGATGCAGAACAAGAACATAGGCGCAAAGCCTACTAGTCTAAAATTGGGCCGTGTGGACAGGGTAGATACCGGTACCGGTAGTGCTTGCTGTGTCTACCTAGACTGCACTGCCTGCACTCACCTGCAGTAGTATGTGGTATTGAACAGCTAAACAACTATAGGCCTACTAGTGTACCCGTATAGCTGACTTCAATCATCAGCATTAGGACACAAGTAACCTTCCATAATTAACCTACATCTACAGATCTAGAATGCTTTAGTATTCTGGTATTGTCGGATTGTAATGTGATCAACTGCAATTTAATCATCAAAGTTGCAGTAACTGAGTAGACTCTTAGTCTAACATGGTACCGGTATACTATTTACACTTTCAGAATTTTTTGCTCGTTACTGTGTTACCGATAGGTTATTTATAAAATGATGTCATCATCAATACTGTCTGGTTCTCGATTAGTGTGCTTAGAAACTTTGGGAAATTTGATTCTTGATGAGCTCAAGCTCATCCGCATTGAAATGAAGGAGGAAGTTCGAAATTTGGGAAAAGAAATAAAACAACTTTATGTAGATCAGAAAAAACACACTGGTTTGCATAAACCTGAAAAAAATGATAAATCTGGTTCACATTCCTTCATCAAGGAGGAAGGTATGTTGGATTCTAGCGGGATTGTTTTTCGTGAAAAAGCCACTACTAGTCAAGAACACACAATGAAGCTAAAGAAAAAAAGTAGATCAAATGAAAGAACTTCATTTAAATCTTTGAATCATGTTGTTGATATCTTAAAAAATCAAGCATTAATTGTAAAAAAAGAAGTGACTAATATTGCAAGCGTGGAAAAGTTGGATGATCCTGTGAAAGATTTTCAAGCAATCAACAATGAAATCGTAAGTGATGAAACAAAATTATTTGAAACAGTTGATCATATTAAAGATACTGCTGTTTCATCCGACATTACTGATTCCAAGCTGCTTCCATCTGAGGCTCAGTCTTCTTACAACAGCTCTGTAAACAATGTTGATGTGAATTTAAGTGTTAATACCAGTACCAGTTTTAAAGATGCTGAGGTCAGTGAATTGCTGAAGTCTGATTTGAATGATGGGAATATACCGGCTTTCAGTTTTAATGGTTTGGAAACTACAAGCACTAGTTGGACAAGCTGCGTGAAATTAAAATCTGAAGCTGGTAATTCTTTTGATCAGCAACCTTCCCAATTGGAAACTAGCAATGAAAGTCCTAATTTTTTATGCAACTACTGTATGAAACCATTTCGCCATTATTCAGCTTACAAATCTCATCTCAGAACACACACTGGAGAAAAGCCGTTCAAATGCCATTTGTGTGACAAACTATTTTCTCAAAAGTGCTATTTAAAAAGGCATGTTCTATGGCATTCTAATGAAAAACCGTTTGTTTGTGAAGTGTGTAATAAAGGATTTGTTGATAAAGGCAATCTAAAAGCTCACCTTAGAACACATACTGGTGAGAAGCCATTTTTGTGTAATATATGTAACAAACGTTTCAGCCAAAAAAGTGGTCTTTCTCAACATATTTTGTTGCATAAAAACATAAAACCTCATATCTGTTTTGTTTGTGATAAAAGATTTCTTCAAAAAAGTGGTTTAACAGCTCATCTTTCAACTCATACCGGAGTAAAACCGTTTCAATGTACTGTTTGCGATAAAGCGTTTGCTTTGAAAAACTACTTGACCCAACATATGCGTTCGCACAGCAAAGAGAAACCATTTGCATGTCATATGTGTGATAAAGCATTTGGCCAAAAGGCTTATTTAAATGCCCATCTTGCCAGACACAAAAACAACAGTCTTTTTGAATGTGATGTATGTAAAAAGTCTTTCAAGAAGCAGATCTGTTTAGTGGCTCATAAACAAATCCATAATATGTAAACAGCATTGGCGTAAAAAAATGAATGAAGCTTAAAGTATGACTGAATTTAGTACAGATGTGTAATGTAATAATGTATTTTTGTATTTTTAAAATGCTAGTTGAGCAAATATTGAAGAACTAGCAGAAGGTCATTACCGTGGCCCTCATTATGCCACTGGTAAATAACTGAATTGTACTATTACTACAAGAACTTTTGTTTTTTGAGGCGCAAAATAGTTGTAGTTTAAATTATATCGATCCATCGACGAAAAGAGCGAATTTACTGAAAATTTCTTCGTTTTGGTGCTAGTACCGTATTTAAATGGTAAAAACTGTGTTGCAAAGTATTGTCTTGTAACTGAAGCGTTATTGCATCAAAATTGCTATAATTAACTAATTATGCGTGATTAATGGTATCGCATTCACATTTTTTTTTCAAACGTGCTTTTTGTTTCTGTGTACTCAGATTTCATATATAATGTATACTGTGCGGACCACCTTCAACTCCTATCACAAGTGAGTCTTTATAATACTTTATCTCAGCTGATTGATTTGCTAAAACCTTGTGTTGGTGTGTACAAGAGAAAAATAGCAGGTGGCTACTTCGTACAAGGCTTGCTATAGTGATTCCTTTAAATGAAATGATATGCTCTGCTCGATGTTTTGCGTTAATATTAATGTTAAACTTTTAAGCTGTTTAAACATCGCTTTGGTTCGATAAGTGCGAAAGTTCAACTTATGGGTTACCTGTTTCAAGCATTCAAATAATTGTGTCTTTTGTCTTGCCTCAGTTTTACGAAAATTGTTGGCAATATTTTGATTTAGAAACATAGGCACTAGGCAGGTATTGTAAATATTCATAGATTTATGTAAAATAAGAAGATATACAAGTCGAATTTTGTAACCTACAGTTAGCGCAATCTGATTTTTGTGTATTTGTTACTTGTTTGAAGTTATGGCCTCTTGTTGAAAATACTAAAGACGTTTTTGATATAGCTTTGTTTACACTGGCGATTTGTTTATGCTTGTTTCACTTGTCATTGTCGAATAATGGAAAATTCATGATAAGGATGTGACATTTCAAGTCCGCTTCTTAAGTAGTTGGAAATTATTTCTAAATTACAATCCTCACTGAGTCAATTTGCTCTATGTGACTGACCCGTAGTGTTGATTATCTTAAGCCAGGAAAAAAGCGTTTACATGGTAAAATTTTGATACTGATCAACTGTGCTCCATTGATTGTTTTCAAATGTTATGTTCCAGACTGCTTGATCCACGATATTTTAATAATTCGTTCGTCCTTGCTCAATAAGCACAATGATGTAATCGCTGCTGTTTATTTTCAGCAGACTCTTGTCGAGGCGTGGGCAAGGCTTTTTAAACTGGGGACATGCGATAGTGGGCGTATTGTAATGAGTATTTAATTTGGTAGTAATGTTGGTTTCATTGCGTTTTGTGTTCGTTTTCGTTTGGCACCATTTTGTAAATGTAAGTGAGTGTGACCATGTTGACTGTAATGTTGTGAGGATTGCAAAATGTAATCATGCAATTTTAACAGTTTAAGAGGTTGGTTGGTGCTGTTTTATTTTGCTTATTTTATGCGCCTAAGTATCTTCTAGGCTGATTGCCTCAGCCATAAGATGAAGTGTGGCGCGAGAAAACATGGTTTACAAGCTTCAGCGCTTACTACACGCTTTTGATACGGAGAACTCTGCGAAAAAACTTTTTTTATGCACCTTTTGATGTGAAAATGTTTCAATTGTTTTTGCTGCTTTTCTGAAAATTGCCTACTAACTGAACGCTTTGTTTCAGTGATCTTGTTTTGATTTAATAAAATGATCCAGAGAGATATTTGACCTAGGCCTAGTACTTTTGCAAAGCATGCAAAAGTTGGAAGCTGAGTTTATGTATAGCTAATGCTAACCTTAGACCAGTTTATTGATTTCTGCAGCCAGTCAGCTTGTTAATAGCTTCTATTCTGTAATTAAGTAAACAAATTAAGTCAAAAACAGCGAATAATGTGGCAGTTCGCTCAAAGAAATAAGAGACTATGAAGTGACCAATACGGTTTGCGAAACTCGCCACAGCCACTGAAAATTTTAGTAAAAGAATTTCATATACATAAAAAGATTATGAATAAAAAACAGATGCTGTAACTAATTCAGCATTTTTCTCAAGAACACACTAAGCTATCATCAGTGTTGGGCGGTGCCGCACTTCCGTAACGCGGTATTTTTATTACCGCTATCAGTAACGTTGATACCTTTTTTAAAATGTATCGTTGTTGGTACCATCGTTACATCGGCAAAATTTTGCTCGATATTTTGGTAAGTTAGTTTGGAATGGCAAAGGGAGTGCCCCAGCCGCCGGAGGCTAAGGGGGTGTGGGGGCCGAGCCGCCAAGGATTTTTAGGGTTTTTGCAAGAAAAATAGCCTACTCAATTTAGCGTAGTTTTTATGTCGAAAAGTGGTCTTAACCCGCCCCTGCTTGGGTTGTTAGTAGATTTACGGACCCCCGAGTGGTCTTAATCCACCCCTGCTCGCGTTGTTAGTAGATTTACGTTATAGCATTAGTATCTTTGTTTGTAGGCTAGTGGTCACTAAAAATATTTCGGGGGGGGGCAATTGCCTCCCCCTGGCTACGCCCCTGGTGATAGGGTAGACCTGAATGGAAATCATTAGGATTTCCAGCCATATCTTTTATCATAAGAAATGAACTACCAGAAGGCAACATTTTTGCTGCGCGTTTCACGGAAAATCAATTTAAACGCACATGCAGCACCTTTGGAGCGAATGTCCTATTCACCGCCGGCACGCGTTCTAGATATTTGACTATTTAATGCAAACGGTTATTCTGCTGAAAAAAAGCAAAAAACTCTTTCGTTTAAACAGTATCGCAAATCGGTACCGAGTACCGTTATCGTTGTTAGCCAACTTTTTATAAAATATTACCGTTATCGGTACCGATGTTATTTTTTAGCGAAATAGCGATATCGTCATTACTTTAAATTACCGAGTGCCAAACTTTGGAGTCCGCATAGTTTGGCTTTATGCAATCGACTGTCTATAGACGCTTTTTCCATAGTAGATTATTGCGAATACGACACGTGTGTAGGCTAAAATGTGTATGGCGAAAAAAAGGAATGCTTTGGCAAAAAAGATGAACAGACAGAAATATTTTTATTTTTGGAACTTCAACAAAATACAATAATACAGCGAGGTTTAATAACAGCCCGAAGGGAAACTGTGAATGGACCGACTAAGGCAGTACTATTCAACCGGGTGCACTGTAAAGTGTATAGCCTACCCAAGTGCAGTGGTGTAAAAAGTAGTCCAGAAATTTACTTAAGTAAAAGTATTGTTACTGATGGCGGAAGCTACTTGAAGTAGAGTAGAAAGTAGGGGATGTAAAAAGTACCAGCAAATTAAAGCTACTTAAGTAAAAAGTAGCGTTTGCAACAGAGATGTGGAAGCGGTATATTTGCAAACAGCTTCCGCTTCCACACCTATCGCTTCCGCTTCCAAAAAAACTCACCGAAATTTTGCTGGTAAAATACGACCAGTGCGTTGGTTGCCGATAGCGTAAACCGTAGTTTTTTTTTCCAAGTCCAACACGCTGAAAGCTCTTAGCAAGCGTTTTTTTAAAGATAATAATTTGCAAAAAGCATACATAAGGTAAAGGAATAATTAAGTCACAATCCTGGTAGTCTTTTACTGCAACTTTGCTACGAAACTTCCTCCCTTCATTAGGAAAATGTTGATACACAGCACTCAGTGGCGTGGCAAGAATTTTTAAAGGGGGAGGGGTCGCATAATTTCCACATTGTTTTCAAGTGTTTTTTTTTTCAGCAGAAATTATTTGCAGCTGATTCAGAAACAAAAGAGGCTCGAGGGGGTTCCGGGCCGGGGGCATGCTCCCCCCGGAAAATTTTTGAAAATTTACATGCTGTAATGGCTATTTTAGTGCTTTTTGAATAATTTTCACGCAAATTTTGTTTAAACTTTTTGTCCCTAATTCTGAGTGCTTCGCCAAATATGATGCATTTTGTTCGCACATTTTCGATTACGCGTGCTTATGGCATGAGGCTTATTGCTATCGAAGAGGCTCGAAATTGTGGAAAAATTGTAGCTTACACATCAAAAATATTTTCGAAAATGGCTGGTGGGAGGAGGCATACTCCTCATTCTACCCTCTGGATCCGCCCATGGCCATTAGCTACAGAAACCATCAAAAAAGTCTGGCATATTTCAGTAACTTGGGACCTTTAATTTTGTTTTTTTTTACTGAAAGTCAAAAGGAGAGGACCGGAGGAGGGGATAGCACATCGCTTCCCTCCCCCTAAATATGCTCCAGACAGCACTCTATCTATTTCGTGATATGATTATCATTGAAAAAGAGTCAGCTATTGCTTTTAGTTAGCGCTATTGATAAATTAGTTGCTTTATTTTAAAACTTAGAGAACGCTGAAAGAAAAAGCGATTCTACGTTAGTAGGCTGAAAGTCAAGCGAAGAGTAATGGCCTATGGTGAGATCTGGCATTCATGCGAATCTAGCATTGTAAAGTAATATCTAATAAACTGAATAAAATATAATATCGATTAAGTTATTTACAACTGCTTTTTTGAATGATGTGGAAGCGGAAGCGGCATATTTTTCGCGCTTCCGCTTCCATTAAAATATGACCGCTTGCACCGCTTCCGCTTCCACATCCCTGGTTTGCAAAATCAATGCCATAAAGCTGAGCTTTGGCAAAAGATAATTTGTTCACTTCCAAACTTGACGTATATTTTGCCGATGCTTAAGCATATTTAGGATAATTAGCACATGTATTTGACGAACATAAAAAAGTGAAGTGTGTCATAATCTGCAAAATGCAACCTCAAGAATCCACGCCAAACACAAACAACAAGAAAGCACTTAATATTACAAAATTGTAAAACTTATATAATAAAATAAAGCAATACCTAATATTAATGTCGCCAATTTTATTATCAAGCATGGTTATTTATCATTTGCGTGATACATTGCTTAATATTAACTACTCATCATTTTTAAAGCCTCTCAAGTAGCGTTACTTTCTGATTGAACTACGTAAGTAGAAGTACTCGAAATTTTAATCACTGAAGTAAGTACTAGTTACCAAGCAATAATACTTAAGTAGTCTCCTTAAGTAAAACTACATCGTTACTTTACACCACTACCCAAGTGTATACCAAATCAAAATCAGGGTATGCAACTGAGAATTGGTATACGAAGGGTATACTGTCAGTCCGTCACATCACGCACTATAAACGCCAACTTAACTTTGAACAAAATTTCAAAAAAAAACATTTTGCTACAACATCAAGCCAAAATTTTCACAAATTTTGATGTTGTCACGTTAGCGTAAAAACTGTCCAACTCATTTTTTTTTTTTGGAGAAAAATGCAAAACAAGAGAATGTAAGTAGCGTAAGGCAGTGGTTCTCAACCTTTCTTCTTTTGAGGCCCATTTTCAGTGCCAAAAAATACTCGGCCCACATAAACTTTAACACATATTTCGAGTGTCATAAATGTTTTTACAACGTTACAAGTTAGTAAACTTGGCTCGCGGTTGTTTCTTCTTCCTTCTCATCGTCGTAGGCCTATACTTAGCGCACGTCTTCTCTACTTTCTTCCTTACTCTTGTTTGTTTAAAAAAGCAATTTAATTGCTTCTTTAACTACAATGAATCTGCTTCCGTTATAGATCATTTAAATTCCGCAAAAAAAACGCCTGCTTTTTGGCACTCGCTTACTAGCTGTCAGAGTTGTCCGGAACGAAGAATTCTGTTCCTAATTCCATTCCAAACCTAAAGCCTTTGTTTCTATTCCGATCCGTTTAAAAAAAAAAAAAAATACAAACTATTCCTAATTCCTAAATGTTCCTAATCTACAACAATGGCAAAAGGTGGTCATCATTCAGTTTATGATTATTTTTAGTGCCGGTAAATACCGATTATGTCAATACCAATATGAAAAATTATCATAGTCACAGAATCTATACCTAGTTAACCAACTTTTTTTTCAAAAAGATAAAAAGATGAAAATTGAAACAAACAATCAAGGCAAGAGTTCTGTAACATTTTTTAAACAGTCAACCGGAATCTCTGTTCCTGTTACGGTAAGCCACAAAAAAGTTCCATTCCGGCTTTTGTTCCTAAACAATCCATGTATTCCTGCCGGAACAAATTCCTATTCTGTTCCATGGACAACTCTGCTACCTGTCATCCCATCTGCTCTACTCTCCAACCACGTGTAACTACCAATCGCGGAAAAACCAGCGTCTATGACATCATAAAAGTAATATGAGCGTCATAGAGATTTTAAAAATTAAGACACTTTAAGGTTAACCAAATAATATAAGAAACAATAACATTTATATTTATAAAAACACATTTGCGAAAAAACTAATTATGTTGTGTAATTGGTTTGTACCTACTTGAGCCTAAGTTCATAATATCATAAATTTACTTTAGCGTATAAATAGTAAATTTCAGCCATGCATTTTTCTTGGGACCTAATGTAGTCCCAATGAAAACTTATGGCCCATTTCAAAAATCCTCGAGCCCACAAGTGGGCCTGAGGGCCCACGTTGAGAAACACTGGGCTAAGGCTATCTACTATTGCGTCACAAGTGAAATAACAACAGACGAGAGCTACATGGTGTACAATACGTTATTATGATGTAATAATATTCAATTCAATGTGCTGACTTGGCAACTGGGGCATAACTTGCAAAAGAAATCGATATTTTTTTTCAAAAAGTGTGTCAGGCGATGGCGCTGACCCAACGGAACAATATAAAGCAAAAAATCAATTGTGCTAAAAAACGACTTGAGCAGTTTTTGCACTAGTGTGACGATATATCTTTAACTGAAAGCAATACCAAGCAGTTCAGCGTTACTCTCTTTTTCAAAATCTTGAAAAAATAAATACCGTAAAAAGCGCCATGGGCCTTAATTTTTCAATTATTTTCGTATGGTGGCGTTCTATTACAGGTGGTGTTCAATTACAGGGTGGCGCTCTAGTTTTTAACTAGCTGGTCAGAATTTTTTAGAAAGATAAATTTTAATAATAAAAAGAAAAAACATCTAACAAATAATTAAAAAAGGACATGAGTGCAGGCTGATTACTGGTGAGTAATCAAAAATTCGCTGAAGAAAATCAAATTAGCATAATACGAATGTCTTTTTTGAGTGGCGCTTAATTTGAGGTGGCGTTCAATTGGACATTTAGAGGGTAGCGCTCTAACGTTCTACAGTATTAGAGGTGGCGTTCAAATAAAGGTTTTACGGTATTTGGAGATGTTTAAGCCTTCTTGAGAGTTTAAAACTACTTTTTGCAAACAGGTTAATTTGAAGAAAAAACTAGTTTGAGAAGCAGGCGGAAAAATTTACATCATTGTGACTATATTATTTGAAGTTTAGGATCAGTTTAATTTTTTATACTATAGTCTTAGATTAATAGATTTCTAATATCTGTGGGAATAGCGTTTCAAATTTTGACACTTGATGGACAGAGGCGGGCACAATTTCGTTAATTCGTTAATAACGAAGCTAACTTTTTCATTAACTAGTTAATTCGTTAAATTTCAATGTGAAATTAACGGACTAAATTAACTTCCGTTAGTGCTTGATAACTTCTGTTAAATTTTTGTAAACGCTTATTTCTCTTATTGTTGGCTAAGTTTGGCATCGATAAACCAGCAAAATACAACCAATGAGGTCAAAAGACGAGATAAAAACAACAAAACATATTGCTTGTGAGCAGAAAAATTGCTTATATGCTTACGTAAACATTGATAGTAAAAAATTTTAAGCTTTTTTTTAAAGAAATGGCGTTTTAATCAAAATTAACGATTTAACGAATTTGATTAACTTCCGTTAATTGGAGTTGAATCGAACAAATTAACGTTAACGGAGATACATAACCAGATCAAATACATCAAAAAAACCAAAAACAAGAGTAATGATAGCAACTGTGGAGCGAGAAGTTGGACCGCGAAAGGACCAATTTTATGGTCATCTAGTCAAGCTGCCAATGCATAACTTCAAGATTTCAAACAATATTTTCAGAAGATTTCAAACAATATTTTCAGAAGATTTCAAACAATATTTTCAGAAGATTTCAAACAATAACTGTGCTAACGAAGTAGTGATTAACGAAGCTAACGTTTTGCATTAACTTGCTCATCTATGCTGATGGACCTTTGACTTTTGCTTAGCTTTTTGACGGTTTTTGTCGCCGAAAGAGGTTTACTTTTTGGCGGTTTTTGTTGCCGAAAGAGGGTGCCGTAGAGCAATCGCCTTTTTCGGTTGAAAAATCATTTTCAGTAGGCTTACCTTTTGAATTGGTTTATGAAAAAATTCTGTAGCAAAATGATATGAACCTACTCTATGACAGTGTTGAGTGAAATTGTAAAAATCTAATGTGTATGCTTACGGGCGATATTGCAAAGCTCGCAGTCTTAAACCATGTTAGAATTGTGCTACAGAAAAACGTTTTAATGAAAGGCTTCAGCACGTCCACAAAATCTTGACACACCATAAAGAACAGGGTTTCCTAACTGGGAATACTTGTACAGCTTGGGGGTGCAACAAAGCATTTCTGGGGGTTCAAAACGGCTTATAGATTTTTACCTGGTATAAAGAGTGTTTTTATATTCGGTTGCTCAGTGTCAATTTTTCAGCGCTGTTACGCACTAGAAATATGCAATTCGCAAACGTCTAAGTCGCGTAAAACCCTTAGCCTTTTGTAGTTGGCCACAATCAAGCTCTGAAAACAAAATGCGTTTGATTCAGCAAAAGAGTAGTGACTGGTTTAACTATTCTATACCTTGCATTAGCGACACTTTCAAACAGGCTAAAAACTCTAAAACTGATAACTCCGCTGGGGGAACTTACGGCGTTCTCCTAGACCTCCCAGCTGAACACCTGTCGGGTTTTTGACGCAAAGTTATTATAGGAAAATGTTTAAGGTCAATAACACACATGAATTCATTTCAGTCCCAACCATCACGAAAATTTGGTTTGCGCGGCTGATTACAGACGCATATTTTGTAAGGGGTGCAAAAACATATCAAAAATTTTTAAGTAAGGTTGTTTTTTTTAAGTTTAAAGTAAGCTTTTTTTTGAAGGATGTTTTTATTCGGGTTTGATTCCGAGTCGGGTCGAACCAATGACTTTAAAATTGGTATTCACAGCTTCCCTGCTTGACGCTCAGCATTAAAGGGACAGGGTGGAGAACAAGCCGGCAAGTTCACTTGTTGTGCCGTTGGGAAAGGCTTTTAGCGGGATTTCCGCATCTTGGTGTGGTAGGCAGATGGTTGGCAACTCCTAAGCGAGCTCGTATAGCGCTTTGATCGCTTTCTCGTGATAGAAGAATAAATATGCGACCAAACGAACAAACAAACAAACAATCGGCTTTCAAATCGAGACGGTATAAGTTCGGGGACCACTATCGTTCTTTCATCCCTAAAGACCATGCAAATAATTTTTATTTAAAAGCCTGTCTTCTGTCTTACAACTAGCATGTTCGTCTTTTGTTGAAGACGAAAAAAAAAAAAAATTCAGTGAGCTGCGGGCGGACATGGCGCCATTGCTTTCTCGAAGGCAAACAGCAGGGAGAGAGAATTTTTGTAGAAACTTTGTTTACTACGTTCAAAAAACAACATTTTAAGGTACCAGTAGCATTGTAATGGAAGTATTTCTGCTGTTGAATGTTGTGCGGTTTTGTGGTTTTGTAACGTTATGTAAGTTGAGGTCTGCAATTCAAGGTCCTTAGTTCATCAATCGCTTATTTGTATTAAAGTTTGATGTAATCTACCAATCATTGCAGATTTACCGCAGGATCGATTTTTTGCAAAAATGTTGTGGTAGAGTAACCACAAATGAAACCATGCGTTTTTTAGTAGCTTTGATGATAGCGCAGACATGCGAAAATTCAAATTTAAACTTGCCTTTTACCGACCGCTTAGCGTAGTGGTTAAAGACATTGCTATGGGTGTGGGAAGCTTGCCACCGTTGCGCCTTTTTTTTCGGGATTAATGGTTAATGAAGAAATCGAGAAAATTGAAAACTGGATGTACTTTAACAAATTAACGTTGAACTATTCAAAGTGTTGTTTTATGATTATAAGTCGCAAGCCCCTTGATGCCTCAAAATTTAGCTTATCAATGAATAAAGTAAACATCAAACGAAGTGATTGTATTAAATATCTAGGAGTGCTATTAGATGAACAGTTAAGCTGGAAAAATCATGTCCAAAAACAAAATTAATCACTCGCAAATTAATTTATTATTCCATGTTTCATTCCGTCATATTGTACTCGTTAATTAATTGGGGAAGAACTACACATTCATATCTCCACCAGCTTGTAGTTTTGCAGAATAAATTTATTAGAGCCAGTTTATTTCTTCCTCGAAATTCTCCTACCAATTCTCTATATGTTAAATTTCAAACTCTAAAACTAAAAGACATGATCAGATTGGAATTTGCAAAGTTTATTTTTAAATTCAAAAATAACATGCTTCCATCATCATTTAATAATTACTTTATAGATCTCAACAAAGTACATAAACACAACACTAGACAAAAATCAATTGGCAGTTATTATCATCATTCTTTCAATAGCGAGTTTGGGAGAAAAAGATTACAATACATCTGCTTACAGGAGTGGGAAACTATTCCTCTTGCTCAAAAAGAGTGCTCTTTTTCTAGATTTAAAAATAACTATAAAGCAGTTTTATTTGAGCATTACTCCAAAAATCTTGTGTAACTTTATCAATTATCTTAATTGCCTGCTTATTTCAAGCACAGTGAAATTATCCAATGAGTGTAACAACTAATTTTTAAACTCATTTATTGTTAAGAAACGTTCTAGCTAAATTTGAATTATATTTGTAGGAAAATTGTCCGCCGAAAATTTCACTTATTGGTACAGACGAATGTGTAAACTGAGTTACACTGTAAATATTGTTTTGTTTTGTTTTTTGTGCCTGTGCTGCCATTTTTTATTTTATCATACTTAGCGGTTTTGCTTGTAATCGGTCACTATACTACACTTCGTAGTTATGCCTGTAATCGGTGTCTAGTGTCAGATTTCCAGATCGGCGTCTAGTCAAGTCTCAGATTTAGGTCACCTATAGAACAATAACCTTTTCTAAATAACGAATAACTTCTACTTTTCGTTTACTTTGCTTTATTCATACGTAGTGGTCGGGAATAGGTTTATAGCCTAATGTTTCACTTTACGATTTGCATTATTATTATTTTTTTTTTTTGATCCCAGCTATGGCAGTACTGTCTTGTAATGTGTTCTTTTTTTTTAACGTTTTATGTCATGCTAAGTTTACGCCAATATGTTTACTGTAAGTATTGCTGTAGTAGGTGCAGCAGACTTAGATGACCCCTGTGGTCTTGCGCTGTTTCCTGCCTATGCGAATTTTCTAAACGTATACGGTGAAATAAACTTGATTGATTGATTGATTCGAGATTGTCTTACCCGAGCGCAGAGGTGGGCTACGCCACTCGTTACATCAGAGTTGTAAGTCGGGCCGTTTTCGGGTCGGATTCGGGCCGAAGTTTGAAAAATATGTCGGGCTTAGTTCGGGCCTGAACTTGGTCTCACACTTTGTAACATTGTTGGTTTGTCAAGTAAGAAAGAGTAAAGTAAGAATGCGTCAAGTAAAATCAAGTAATATATGTTAAGTTGCATTATTGTTTCTGTCAATTTACAGCGTGGTATTGAATTTACGACCAAACTTACCTTTTTGTTACTTTATTGGAAAATTATTAGATTTCGGGCTTTTGTCGGGCTCAAATCGGGCTTGAAACATTTTTCGGGTTCGGGCTTGTATTTTCGGATTCGGGCCGGGTTCGGGCCTAAAATTCAGGCCTAAAACATGCTTCTGCGTAATACCGCGAGTATAATAAAAGTTTGATCTTTTTTGAAGTTCGCTTTTCGATGGGTATCACAAAGTATTGCTCACAAGCGCAAAACCGCAAAAATCAACACAATGTGTGGCGATTGTTAACTCGATTGCTTTACTCGTGAAATCACGCCGCTGACGCTGGTCACATGTTTGATGAGAGTTTTCTTCTCGCTGTATACATGGCATGAGCGCAAAATTTCGTCAAAACAATGCTGAGATTTTGCGCTGTTACATTTTGGAACTGTTTTAACTACTGTGCATTGTGCATGCAGTAAACTTTTGATGTTATGATGAAAATACCCCGGAGGCCAAGATATATGCCACCCCCTTCGGTATTAGAACCGAGGAAACACTGCTCCCGCCGATTAGACGTCTATGGTGGCCGACCGACTTGGTATCCGATATTCGGCACGCTCTTGACCAAAATCCACACTTTTAACACAATTCTTCTCAACCAAAAAAATATAGCCCAGCGTTGAAAACGTGCTGCTACACAAACGTAGCTCGTGGATTGAAGTCGGATCAAAAGAGATCAGTAAGATGGTCATTTTATCAACTGAGCTCCTGCCGCTCGACCACGTTCCCGATTTGGCCAATTAGACAGAGTAATGAAATCCATTTTTAATGACGCCATGCTTCTGGAAGTTTGCTGTATGTCACATGATCTGTGCAATTAGTTTCATGGCTCGCTAGTCGAGCAAAACGATAGCGAGTACAAAAGCCATCTAAATATTAATTTTGACTTAGTGCTACTATCCGGTATCCGGCCGGATAGTAATGTACCGGATATCCGGCCGGATAGTAACTTACCGGATATCCGGCCGGATACCGGATATCCGGCAAGTCAGATTTGTCGGATATCCGGTATCCGGCTATCCGGAAAATTTGCTATCCAGGACATCCCTATTTCACAGTCTCCCCGTGTATGAAAATGGTTGGGAACCGCTCTACTATAAAAACTTGAAGATAATACAAAACAAAGGAAAAAGAGAGTTCCTAAAACGCTTAAATGTGAACACTTGAAGTTTAAATATATGAAGTTACTTTCGACAGTCGACAGACAATGATTAATCACCAGAACCTGACTTTCACGTTAAATAATCATCCGTACTCCAACTAAAAACTCAGTTTGTAATTTAGCTTATTGCAACTTTTTAACTTGTCAAAAGTTGGCCCCCCTTTTATAAATTCAAAATACGCCACTGACCCCTATGTGAGCAACATATCATTCTTTGTAACTTTTTCTTTTTTTTCTGCATAAATTACATTTAGTTTTTTAATTGGTAAAAATTAGAGTATTTTTATAATTTGGCAGGACCAGTTATTAACCTTGTTGTTTTAACCTTGACGGAAACTTTGTTTGTCGATAATTTCGATAGCGTATCCTGTGAAAAACGTGTTTTTTCTGTTGTATAAGTGTTAAAAAGTAAAGCTATTTCGGTCTTGGCCAAAACTTTGTTTTTAGCGCTGCAACAATATTGATCTTACAGTATGTTTTTCACTGTTTTTACGAAGTTTTAAGTTTGGGTGTTACATTCTTGAACTGGCTTTACGCATAATTTTTTAACTGTTATTTTTTAGTATTTATGCGATACACTTACTCCTCTGGCTCTGTCAAAAATTAGTTTTTGTCTGATAGTATTAAAAAACAATGTTGATGATAATTGACTTTACGCTGGTATCAAAAGTGCCCTTTGAAAAAGCTGCCTCCCTTGCCCTTACGGCGTTCCGGCACCCCTGCCGGTTGTCTATTAAATATTTATAAACAAACTACGATTTCTAGTTTTTTACAGCTGTTTTATCTACTGTCGTTCATAGCCCCCTTAGCTTCAAGTTCTTCAACCCCCTTAGCCCCCCTCTCTGGTTGCGCCTACGCTGTGATATACTTAGTTCATTCGATTTGCTAGAAACAAAGTGCTATTTTATTTAAATTAGAACTGTCAACTGTGGTTTGTCACTTGCTGTCCATCCCAGAAAATAGGAATCATTCTTAACTTTTTAATAATCATTCACTTCAGTGATTCGGCCATGAAATGAATATGCTATGTTTGCTACCTGCGAGAAAGCAAAGACTTGCAGTTTTTGGCCAGTCAAATAATACTTTCGTCGAGTTTGTGCAAAAAGTGAATCAAATGAAATAAAAGTTGGGCTTCTTTGTTTTCCCTGGGCAACACGATGGTGCCTTCGATTTTAATTTCACATAAAACTCTGTGTATATTCGGTTTTATCGACAAAATACATACGCAAGGAACCGCACAAATTTTAAAATTTTTGTAGAAACTCAATTTCCGAAAAGGAACCGTTGAAATTAAGTCTAAAATATTTCCAACCCAGTTTTAAACCCTTCAACTTCACAAAGATCGAACCATAATTTTGGGTGATTTTGTTAATGCTACTCTAAAAAGTTGCCTATTTCCATAGCAGATATTGTATTTACTGCGAAAGCTGCTGAAAGTTTTGTGGCGGAATACTTTGAAGTTGCTGCAGCAACCTTCTTTCTCAAGTCTCGCAAGCCAACAGCAAATTGAAAAACGTGCGTTTTTCAGTCATGGGGCTAAAAAAGAGTGAGCTGTTCTTGCCAAAGCGCGAAATTTTTTTCGTGCGGCAAATTGCGTTTTTCTTGCTTTATCAAGTGTGAAAAGGAAAACACTTTCCCAATAGCTTACAAAATACAAACGACAAAGGGATGTCGATTACATAAGGCGAAGTCACCGCGAAGAACTAAGGATTGGTGGAAGTCAAGAGCAGAAAAAATGAGATCGATTTCAACGTTGCTGTACAAATTCTGAGACACCAGTACTGTCTGGTAAGTTGTGTGCTGCGCAGTTTTGGTGCATGTTATTGTGAACTCAAGCCTTTAATTTTGAAATAGCTGAGGGTAATTTTAGACTAGGATATCTATTGAACTGAAATTTCAATAGGAATTCATAGAGACTGCGAAGTTATCTTGCGCTCTTCGAGTCAATAACCACCAGGGCCGTCCCCTTATCGTTCAGCTGGCAGGTTAGTAAAACTGCAAAGAATTAAAGTAAAATACCATTACAAAGACGTGTATGTCTAGGAAAGGTGCATGGCCATGGGCAAACTTCCTTAGGATGGAGCGAAATATAAAGAAAAAATTATTGCGTGGTTAGGCTACTTCCGGTGAGCGGCAACAGCAGAATAACTGATTGAGTTAACTTGACGCAGAAAAATGAACAAAAAACACTCTTAAGGGATGTCTGGGAGCATGCGCCCCCGTAAAATTTTTGAAGAATTTGACACGGTAGTCTAATTGCTATTTTGGCGCTTCTAATTATGACGGTAGTCTAAGAATTTGACACGGTAGTCTAATTAGTCTAATTCATGAACAAGTTTTAATCAATTTTGCTAAACTTTCAGCTCTAAGCTAATTTCTGATTTCTTGGTCAAATATGAAGCAATTTCGTTGGCACATTCTCGATTTATGTAATTAATTATTTCCATGGAGGCCTATTACGCCTACGGTTATCGGAAGGATGCAAAATTGTGCGTAAATTATTTTCGCAAATTATTGGTTTCTGGTGTAACTTTCAACTGTTCAAGATATTTACCTACCAGAACCCTTATCTGAAATTTATTAGCCGTTTCAGTAGGCATGGTGGCCTACCCCTGCATCGCGTTGTGAATTAGGGATTGAGCGGTTTAAACTGCATGTGTAACAGCACGAATTACCACGGCCCCAAATAGTTGATGTAACAGGCTCTTTTTAAGACATCGCTATCGGCGTGGCCGATCAAATCGGACACCGCGTCGCTCTCGGCTTGGCAGCCGCGATGTGTCTTCGAGTCTGTGTCGCCCAGGCGCGTAACGTCGGAGATGTTGATCCCGCCGCTGGTCACACGCTTTGGCCAAGTAGGCTACCTGTAGTATAAAGAAAAATATTCAAACGGCACAAAATTGGTAAGAAATGCAAGATAAAGACTGAGTAGGGAGAAGAGCTTTAAAGTTTTTTTAACGATCTTGTAGGTTATAAACCGTGGATATCAGGTTGTCTGCTTTTGATAAAATTCGAAATAGCACAAAAAACCTAATTCAAAAATTGTAATACTGTAGCAAAATAGCACAATTTCTCACCGAAAAAAAAATATAGAATCGCTGGCTATCCAACC
The DNA here is from genome assembly GCA_964006365.1 of Trididemnum miniatum. Taxonomy (NCBI): domain Eukaryota; kingdom Metazoa; phylum Chordata; class Ascidiacea; order Aplousobranchia; family Didemnidae; genus Trididemnum; species Trididemnum miniatum. The sequence goes on from OZ023244.1 coordinate 9,091,424, forward strand.
AAAATAGAGAAAAAAGTTAGTTCCCGCCCGCGTAGTAAAACGCACCCTGAAAGAGCAAGATGCTCTGAGCAACACAGTTCCAAAGGAACGTCGCAGCGATGGCGAACGATTGGCGACACCCCGTCCGATTTGACTGACTCGTGATTCGAACCCCAGACCTCCTGCACCGATAGCAATATCTCCACAAATGGAATAACCGTGGAGTGTAGCGTTTATGTTAAGTTACACACATTTCTGGTGGGTTCTAAATGGCTGATTTGAAAGCTCATGCTATAGATTTTCTTCAGTGTAATTCAACTGTTCAAAAAATAAATTGTATCTCGTACCTCATGAAAAATAAAAACAGCTTTGATATTTTTAATTTACCACGCAAAGGTTTCATATCAACAAACATGGTCCTGTACGGACTACCAGTGAAAAAGACAATCGAATGGATACCTACCACTATGTTAGCAATTTTGCTGGCAATTGCAAACGCAGTTTAACCTGCTGATATGTGTAGGTGCTTTGGCTATAATTTTAAAATTAATCATAGCGTGGTTTATAGCAAATAGTTTCATTTTTTGATCGGGAAGTTCGGTGAAGTTTATCAAAATAGTTGGTTGTTGAGCTTTTGGCTTATTTTCGAGCCGCAAATGTTTTTATTATTCTTTTGGGAGTTCGTTCATGTGTTGAATTCTTCATTTTTTATTCTTCATGTTTTATTCTTTTGGAAGTTTGTTCATGTGTTTGTAAATTTGTTATTCTCGTGATAGGAGGATATAGATAGAGAAATCAATCAATTTTCCCCCCGAAAGTAGCCTGATTGTTTTCTATATGTCTACGACTTGGTTTAAAAGAGCGCTACGAAAGAACCAGATAATTTACCTCCTGCATTTTTCGTAGCGTTTCTCTTTCACAGTTGCTAATCAAAGGATGCCGATTGAAAAATACGCATTGCGCAATCGCTTCTGATTTTTTGATTACAAGCTTGTTTACGAAACCACCACATAATGAGTGTTTACAGTACTTTTTAAATAAATCACTTCCTTAAGTTCAAATCCTACTTATCAATCAACCCCCCTCTTTTATGGCGATTGAATCTTGCAAGGACAAATTTCAATTTACAAGCGTGCCTATGCGCACGTTGCGACAGTGTTACAGCAAGATACAAGAGTAAGGAAAAGTATTTTTGACATGAACAAGATAGTTACAGTTTCCAATTAAACACTCCAAGTTATAGCCAACTGTTTAAATAAGACTGTATGATCGCTCAACACCCCACTGCGCTTCGCTGTTACCACTTCGCAGCATGTACCAACTAGCAAAATATCTCATTACGTTGGGTCTAAAGCGGGCGCTATGATCCTCGTAAATAGTACAGGTGGAAGCTGTTTACTTGTTCTGAATAGATAACGCAATCCACAATTTCTACATTAAAGCTATTGATGACATAATTATGGAAGAGAAAAGATTTTTATTAGGAAGTGGTCCTGCGTTAAGTAGTTGTGTTACACCTAACGCATAGCCATATTCTATTAAACTTCTTGCTTGCTGGCTGTTGTACATCGCGAAATACATCACAACAACGTCAATGCTACACAAAGCATTTCCTGGATACTTAATCCAATTTAGGCCTGTATTTTAAGTTTGAATTTGGAATTGCGCGACTTACACACCCGTATTGCAAAAAATGATTTTCATGACTTGAGTTGATCGGGTCCTTTGCGTTTTATGACAATTATCGCAGGACTCTATTAACTTTGGTTGTGATTTTCAATATCGTCTTGAAAAAAAATGGCGGCAAGTTGTTGTAATTTTGCTCGCGGCGTTCGGCTGCGCGTTTCCAATCTGGTTTTAAATGCAACGAGATCCGTTGACGCTAACGAGATTGACCGATACAAATACTTACCAATCGGCGGGCACGAACGCTCCACGCGTGGGACAAAAAGAGTATTTTGCTCGACGACTTGATGGGAATGCAGTATGATACATTTGAGCAGTTGCAAAAGGAACTTTATTTGCTTTTTTATGAGCTGGCATTGCTGGGATGCGGTTGTATAATATCCCAATTTTGTCAACTCGTACAACAGCATTTAATTGCGGCAGTAACAAAATCAGAAAAGAAGTTGATTTCGTCGACGCTGCTTACGAACTCATAAAACGCACCCGCTGTGAATATTAATTTTGTTATTCGGTCGCTCATTGTTATTGCCCGTCGCTCATTGTTCTTATTCGTCGCTTTGAGTGTATTTGAGCGGAAGCATTTTTGAGCAATTTGAAATGAGTTGGGTGTGGATTTGGTGGAATTTTAAGAGAGTTTCGTCTCAGATCCGCACTCTACTTTATTGAAGTTGCTTAGTTTCTTCGAAATACATCATTCTCGCGAAAGAAACGAATGGCTTTTCTAGTGTACTAGTTTATGCGATAAAATCTTAGGTATAAGCTTGCGTGGAGTTACAAGGCTAATCAGGCTAAATTTGGGCTTTCACTCATAATTCCAATAATCACTTCATGTAAGGTTCAGTTTAGTTGAGATTTGATTTGAATTTTCATTTTTGGACTTCAGCTTTTGTTGTCGCTTTGGCTTGGATTGGCCGACTGACGAAAATTTTTTTTCGTACCAACGTTTCAAATTTTGCTTGCATCGCAACAATGTTCTGGTTGCATTAGCTCAGCTTTAGTGTTATTAGAGGCTTAATACCTTTCGGTGGCGTAGTGGTTAAAGACATCGCTATTAGTGCGGGAGGTCGGGGGTTCGATTGCCTGGCCGGTCAAAACGGACACGATATCGGCAACGGCTCACCACCGCTGCGGTGTTCTTTCGGAGCTGTGCTGCCCAGGCACTATGCGGTAGAAATGGGCCTCGACACTCGTTACATTTTTCGGCGTAATACCGCGAATGTTATAAAGATTGCTTTCGATCCTTTATAATACTGTAGGCTAGAGGATTTCGCTCTGAGTTGACCGGGACCTGGGTGGAAAAGGACGCGCCCAGGGCTTGCTGGACTCGCATCGATTTGCCCTCTCTCTTCATTAAACCGACAGTTATTAATATCTTAGATATTTTTGAACGGAACGAACGCGTAAAAGCGACGGAAGACGATAGCTGATGAGTCTCAAGCAATTCGATATGAGTTGAGCAGGGAACGGTGTATGAAATACTCGGTTGCTTGTTCTTCTCACACAGTTTTGCTTACTTTCACCGGTATCAGCTTACACAGCTAAACATCAAGCAGCATTTTTTGATCAAGAATAGACGTGCTGCGCGTCCACCCACTTATCTTTTTTTTTTTTTTTTTTACAATACAGTGATCCTTCGCTATATTGCTGCTTCGCGGAATTTTTCATAGTGCTCTCTCTCGCTGTCTCCTCGTCAAGGGACTGTGTCCTCGTCATGTAAGGTTGTGTTGTGCAACTGTTGTGTGCATGCATTTTGATTGGATGTCGTAGCTTGACAAATAAAACAACTGAACTTTGACAGTGAATTCTGATTGGCTTGTAAATATTCATTAATTGTTTTGTAAATATTGTTTTACAACACCGTTCTTTAAACTATTATAGTTGTTTCTAAGAAAACGTTAATATTTCTATTTCGTAAACACATTTTGTGACTGAAAAGAGGTTTTATTTTTTGTTTCATTCTGCAGTACGGGACAGTATTGCATTGTAAAATAACAGTAAAAAATAAAGCTGATTATTTCGCGGATTTTACCTAACGCGGATGATTTTTGGAACGTATCCCCCGCGATAAACGAGGTTTCATTGTATACAGTAGGTACCGGTGCAATTGCGTAATACAGGTTGTAATTTGACAATTTGTGGTATAAGATGAGTAAAAATTGTTTATCAGCATTTTAGAAGACACCCCACGGTGTGTTAAAAAAAGCTCTGAAAGCGAAAAAAAAGATTTGTTTTCTTTAAATAAAAGTTATTTTACTTTAATCGGAATGTAAATGATTCATCGATTACTTTTTGATGATCTTACTCTTGAGGTTTTACGTCGTTAATTATGATATATTTGGGGTTTTGCTACCTCCTGTGACGGAATCGTTCAGTGTGATCAACAGTGCATAGGGTTATTGGCTCGTTTAAAAGATTAGCTTTTTAGGAAGTGTTAAGATACTAACGTGTTTACAGTTGTTTACGAAAGCTAATGGTGGAAATGTCATAAAATTGTTAAAAATTTGGCTCATATTACAGCGATTTTTTGTGACCTAAAGAACTTAAAAATGTGACTTTATTTTTGCAAAAATGTAACCAAAATGTGACTTCGTTAAAAAAAAACTACAGACAACAAAAAAAAACACGAGCGGTTATGCCGGAGTTGCCAATCAGGCTCGGGCTTTTAAGGCCTGACGCCGGAGCAAACATACATGATTAATAATTAAAAAATAAAAATGCAGTAGGATGCGAAACGATCATTTTCAGCACTGAAGGACTGGATATTTTTTCTTATTTCGAGAAAGTCACAAAGGCCGGCCCCCCTTCGCACAAAACGTTTCAGACTCGTTTAAAAGCTGCCGTTGTTTTTCAAGGCTTGCGGAAAGTGTTATTCAAGTTTTTGCTCTAACATCAAGTTTGCAGTATGATATTTTTATTTTGCGCCAAAGCATTGAACATTTTCATTTGGTTAAAATCATTGTTCCAGCTGATAATCTCAAGAAAAAATTGTCCAAAGTTTCTCACTTGACTCAAATTTAGCACCCTTATAGAAACTAGATAGTCCATCAATAAGTAGGCTAATATTTTTGCGTTGTTTTGTTACACCAACATCCAAAACAAATATACCATAATTTGGTTATAACTTTTTTGCTTTTTTTGACTCTCATAGCGTTTTGTAGGCGGAGTCCAAAAAGTTACTTTTGTTTGTAAAGCGTTGGATCAATTTCTACTAATAATTACTAGAATTTAGCGATCCATAGCGCACCGCCACAGCATTTGAAAGAGGAGGCGTCAGTGCGTTAATTTTGCGATGTTTGTTGCATTGACCCAGTCATTGTACTAGCATTGACGCAAACACCGCATCTTCGATGCGAAAATTTCAAAAACAATGAAAAATGCTCGCCCCCCTGTAGTTTGCTTGTTTTGACAGAGAGTTGGCTTTATGAGTAGACTACTTCTCTACTACCGCTATGTGATTTCACTGATTTGAACTTACGGAGGCTATTCCGTTTATCAGGATCATGAAAAAAATTTGAAACGGTTACCGGATCAATCGGTAAGTCCAAAGATCTAGCGCTGAACTAACAGTAGAGTTGGTAGAGTTGCTGATGCACCAGTTCCGGAGCTGATTTCGCGGATTCGAAGCTCAGGTCATTTTATGCAACTCCACTTTTTCATTTATAGTTCGCCGTTGCTCCAGTACAGTTAACAAATTTATTCAAGTTGTGATGTCATCAGGGTGTTATTATGATTCAGCCGTGGCGCACCCAGGGGGGGTCGGGAGGTCGAAGCCCCCCCTTTGAAACCGAACCTTTGTTTCTAAAGTGAATAGTCTAAATTGTGCACGTGCAGTACGTGCTGTTGTTTCAAAACAGCTGTGACAGAATTTGCCTCACATCGTACTGAAGTTTAACCGGCTGGTTGGAGTAGTGGTAAGACACATTGTTGTCGGTGCGGGCAGGGGCGGATCCAAGGGGGATGTGAGTGATGTCCCCCCCCCACCAGTCATTTTCAAATATGTTTTTGATAATTACAATTTTTCCATAATTTCAAACGTTTTCGATAACAATAAGCCATACGCCCTAAGCACGCATAATCGAAAATGTACGAACGAAATCCATCATATTTGGTGAAACATTCAAATTAATAAGGGGCAAGGGCATATAATTTAAACAAAATTTGCCTAAAAATTGTTCAAAAAGTAATAAAATGGCCATTACAGTATGTAAATTTTCTAAAATTTTCCGGGTTAGCATGCCCCTCGTACCTCCCTAAAGCCTTTTTTATTCTCAACATGCTTCAAAATAATTCTGCCGAAAAATAATACATTTGAAAATATGTCAAAATTTGGTGTCCCCTTCTTGAAAAAATTTCTCAATTGGCTGCAGACCTGAAAACATTTTTCAAAGGCCTTTTTATGCCTTTTTTGGGTCTAACATATTTGTATTTTGTTAACATTCAATCTAATTTAAAATTTCACTCCCCCCGTCACAATTTTCTGAATCCGCTTATGATTGCGGGATCAAGTTTTTATTTTGAACCCCCCCCCCATTTGAAAAATGCTGGGTGCGCCCCTGTGATTCAGTCTTTTACCAGTAACAATAATCTTATGTATGCTGCTTAAACGCTGTCTGTCTTTTTCCGTATATATGCTTGTTTTTTTAATTTTGCGTTTTTGTTGTTTATTTTTCTCTGAACTATGCGGTTTTAGCAAAGTTTGAGACCCGTTTTTTTGTGTCTGATACAAATAAATCAATAATTAAAAAAAGGATTTTCCGTGATGCCTTTAATTCTCTAATATAAAAACCAAAGTTGCAATAATATGTCTCAAACTTAATTTGCCGTTGCTTCCCAGCTTTTTGCTGCTGGCTGATATTTGTGAAGCTTTTTTTATTTGAAGCATCAGCACGATAAAATCTGGGTGAAGTTGAAGCCGTAACCTTGTGTTCATGACCGTTGTGATTAACGCTCTTACGCCGCCAAACGTGCTTTGTCCGGTTTCCTGGCGTTTGAACTCCTCAGAAGCGGAAAGAAGCCATTTTGTTATTAATATCATTTGGTCGGCCAGAGACGTAAAACTGCGGTATTGCAAAGCATTTTGATTCTTGGTCATATTAGTTTTGTACCCTGATATAACAGATTTGGCTTTCTCCGTTAATGTCGGCAGTATGTTCGCCTACTCCATACTCTCCAGAAATATGTGTCCTCGAAATCATTAAACCGACTTGGTTTGATTGACAAGTGCGAAACTTTGCGCTGCACCGACTTTCTTCATTTTAAGTAACAATTAAATTACCAACTTTTACTTTCATCATCAGCTCAATTTTGTGCAGCTGCATGGCAGATAAACAAGTTTGATTGATAGGTCACAACAAGCCATTTTCAAGAAGTTTTCACTGAGGGGGCAATTTCGTAGTGATAAAGTAGCTGCAAGTTTTAACAAGGCTTCAAAATTCTTAGGTATGTATTGCCGACGTCGTTAGGCCACAATCGATTTTGACGGAAACGATATAAAATAAAATTGGGCTCGTCAACTGCGCTTGCATCTTTTGTAGAACCGTATATTCATGAAAATAAAATGCAATATTACCTTTCTAATTCTCAATACAATATTGTGGTGCTTGTAAAATGTAGATATGGCTAATTTAATGGAATTAAATAATGCAGCAGAAATTAGATTCAGCGCCATACTAACCACGCTCAACCAGTAACATGAGAAGAAGTCCACACAATAAAGTACACAGTTTAGATTTGGGTATAGTATCGGCGTCATCACCCTTATATCGATGGGCAGTCTTGAAAAACACTTTTTGGGTTAGCTTTGAAAATGCTATTTGAGAAAGAGATTAAGACAGTTTTCGTCTGGCAGTTGGGGATCAATTACTAAAGTAAAAATGACTTACCCAAAAAGCATTTTTCAAGACTAGCTACCCATTGATGAAGAGTGATGACGCAGGGATGGCTGCGGTGCCACAACCTTCCCTTTGCGCATAAAGTCATATGCTATTGCAACATAGAAGAATTTTTCTACGAGCAGTTGTCGCAAATTGCCGGTAGTATAGCCATTATTTCTAGTCTGACTAAGCATTACAGCTATTCACATGAAACAACAATTAGTCGAAATGTTTGATGAATGATATTGCACATGATATGAAAATTAAAGTCAGGAATGAGATTGGACGCCCATATTTTACCTTGTCAACTGCATAAAATTTTCTAACTTGCTTGATCCATTTTACATTGTCTTTGAAAAGCTTACATAGTACAACGCCGCAATTAGTATGTCAAAACTCAACGCAATTAACTTAAAAATACCCAAGCAAACACTAAATTGTCTTGTGCCCGTTCGGGCTCACAAGTAGTGTTTACGCCAACGTCTCTAGCCTGGAGTCAAACGTTTGCATCACTGTTTTTAAAACTTGCTTACATGTTTAAAACTTGCTTACATGTTTAAAACTTGCTTACGCTTACATGTTTAAAACTTGCTTACATGTTTAAAACTTGCTTACATGTTATGATGTGTGCAAAAAATGAAAATCGTTTTCATTAGATAGATTTTCATTAACTGCTCAGATGGCGAAGTGGATAAAGCGTCTGTCTCTGTAGCAGTAGACTTTCGGTTTGATTCTGAGTCGGGTCACACCAATGACTTAAACATTGATATTCACAGCTATTCCCTGCTTGACGTTCAGCATTAAAAGGGACAGTGTGGAGATTTAACAACAACAACAACCATCATTTATTTTTTTGATGTTTATATTTTTCTATGATTCCACCTTAAAGTGGTACCCAGGTGGCAGCTAGACTCAAAGACCGAAAAGTCATTTCGCTGTCTCCTGGCCAAGGCAACTAGGCAAATAAACAAGCTGAATCGAAACATTAACCTTAGTCTTGTCTTGCTCGCAATACTCGCAACACAAATAAAAGAGGGGCCAGGCCCCCCCAATCGACATGCTTGGCCCCCCAATTAACAAGTTTACTCTTTTGAAGACAGCTGCTTTTGTGCTAATTTCAAACTTTGGCCCCCCCTGATAAACGCTTAGCCCCCCAAGTTAACTGCTCTGGCGCCGGCTCTGAGATCAACACTTCACTATTTGTAATTGCCATAAAAGTTTAAAAGAGTAATATAATCCATTGAACAAGCTATTACAGCAAATTTCAAAACACGTTACTGGGGTAGCAAAAAAGTTCACTGGGGCAATCGCCCCCCCAGTTATAATGTTAAAAAAGGACTGGGTCACAATTTAATCAAGTAAATATTTTATGTTATGATATAATTCTTTTTGTGGAATCGGGAAATTTTCCTCGCAGATAGAAGACTGGGAAGGTTACATAAAAAATTTTGGTTGTGTTGCTCTTGTTGAGCCCATCTGCGCGGCTTAGCGTATTAGAATTCTTCAACTACAACTAGAAAGATCGCATCTTTGCCAGTATGGTCAATTATAGACATAGGCCTATGGTAGCGTAATTATTGTCCCAGAAAGAATAACCGAAAAATGCTGTGCTCAGCATCTATCGGTCAGAGGCCTAGAAGCCGTCCCAGAACTCGATAGCAAAATTACTCGAGCTGCTGCCCTCACGATCCTCCAAAGATAAGCGGGTCCAGTAAATAAGTAGTAGGTTTATAGGCTACTTTCAGCAAGCTTCCGCGTTGTAGCGCATTTGGATGAAGCCAGTGGCGTCACAAGAAATTTTATAAGTGAGGGGAGATCATAATTTTCACAATTTTTCAAGCGTACTTTTTTCGGCAGCACTAATTTGAAGCTTATTAAGAAACAAGACAGGCTCTAGGGGTCTGGGGGCAAAAATTTTGAAAATTCATATGCTGTAATGGCTATGTTCGTGCTTTTTGAATAATTTTCACGCAAATTTTATTCAAATTTTTCACCCTAATTCTGAGTGCTTCGCCAAATATGATGCATTTTGTTAGCACATTTTCGATTATGCGTACTTGAGGCGTAAGGCTTATCGCTATCGAAGAGGTTCGAAATTATGGAAAAATTGTGTACATCAAACACATTTTTGAAAATGGCTGGTGGGGGGATGCATAGGTTTATCCCTTATTCTGAGCAATTGGAGTGAAGAGAGTCCCTATTTAAGGCAATTGATAATGTACAAAACGGAAATTGATTGAGAAAAGCAGTCGAACAATGGACGACTCTAAGTCGCCGCTTATTAAGTCCTCAAGTTGGAAAGCTGCTTCTGGGTGGCAAATCAACATTAAAAGGTATAAGGCAGATCACCCATATAACAGGTCTTTATCACCCGTCTCAGCGAAAACTTATTAGGGGATATGGGCCGCACAAAAACTTTTCTTGTAACTAAAGTACTGAAACGGGGATTGTCGGAATAACTACGTAAGTAATGTGGGTAGCTGCCAGCAGGGCACATCATAGCAGCAAATAGTTAACGCTAACCAGCTAATTTTCCTAAAAGCTTAAGCGTCCCATATAAACCCGACTTTCCCCTACGCTCCTGGATGAAGCATTGAGTGACTACACTGACTGTACAAAATTGTTAAGGAGCAGGTTCCATGACAAACAGGGCATTGGGGTGTGCCTTGGGAAAACTGTGCATTCTGCAGAAGTAGGCCTACTACCGGTAGTGTGTCAGCCTTTTTTGACTTGGGACTTGCTTCTGCATGAAAACAGTGCAAAACTCAAAATGAGGGCATTGAAATCGGTTGTTTCATGAAATCGTTCTACATGAAAACAGTGCAAAACTCTAAATGAGGGCATTAAAATCGGTCGTTTCATGATAACAATTCGGAGTTGACTAATACTTAGCTGATTGATCATGCTGAAAATTCTTTAATCTTTTATTCTTCAAACGATAGAGGTACGAGATAAGACAAACCTTATCAGAAAATATGATTGCAAATGTTGAGGCAGTGAAACTATTTCAGCACAAAACGAGAAAAGCGCAATAAAAAGCTTAATTAAACCTCTGATTGTAAGCAACAAAAGCAATTTCAAAGCAAGTGCGATTTCAGCAAAATATTTATGAGTCAGTTTTTCAAAAGTCGTTTTGCCGAAACAGTTTGAGCAGGTCTACAAGATCCTTCGCCCCCCCTTTTGGCGAAATCAGTTTAGATTCGCATTTGTCCGGCATAGCCCGTATTCGAGTTGGGTGGTTTACTTCATTACATTAGGCCTATAATTTGATTTTGTCCTCTTCCGTTTTTCCTGTAAAGCTTTTTAATAAGCTTTGCCGTACTGCTTGGGTCTAGGAATGTCAGCACAAAAAAAAAAAAAAATTGTTGGCTGGTTCACTCGCAAAAGTCCAAGGATACTTGGTTTATAATAAAATTTGGGAAAATATAGTTGAGTCGGAAATAAATGATTTGCATAGTGTAAGTTTCAACAGCTTGATAAGTGATATTCTCGAATTATTATTATTTTAATTTTTTTTAGGAGGGGGGGAACAAAAATCATTTAACAAAGAAAACTACGCGGTCAAGGAATATCACTTCCCATTCTCTTCATTTAGCAAACATTTAGCCAAATATTATCTTTGCGTTACAATTTCAGAATTTAAATCGCTGAATAGATATTTGACAAAATGGAAAAGGTGTAGGCCTAAATCTTGCGAAAAACCTTGATTTAATTCCAAAACAAAATGGCGAATTAATTAATCAACTGATATGGATTTGGACCTTAAATGTCAATCAAATCGTTGAAACAATCTCACACACCTGCAATTTTGATGATGAATCTTTTTGTAAACAGACTTAATGGCGGCTTTTTATTCTAGCACCTCTCGTTAAAGTTCATCAAAGCAATTAAAAAAGGGAATTTAGGACAAATAAAGTCTTAACTCAAACTTGTATCTGTTACAACGTCAGCTAAAAGCTTTGATGATGGCGTTTTACTTCTGCCAGGCGCCAGCAACTTTGGTTGGTTGATCTCATTCGCCATTTGCAACATGTAACTTATTCGTGTCATTGTCTCAAGTTTACGACCGCAAGGTTTTAAATACCTACAAGAAAAATGAACTAGTTCTGCTTTGTGCGAAATCTAGGAAGTTGGTTTATTGCTTTCAAAAAGAGTAATGTCGTTGTTTTTTCATCTAGCACCTCCCATCCACCATGCGTGGTAACCTTTTTGACCCATAATAACGACAAACTTTTTGCAAAAATTACTTTGTCGCTGCAGCTGGGAATTGCCTATCTTCCATACCTGCCTTTTTTGAGGGGAATAAGGTTGTGTTCGTGTTAAGAGTTTTTTTGTGACCGGGATTACGTAAAAAGCTAGGGTTTCTTTGTGATTAGGGTCATTTTGACCCACTTCGACTCGTAATGTTATGCTTTTAGCAGTAAGGTTTTTAAAATGTCTTCAAAACATATGTGCTGGAAAATTTTCAGACCATACTACGACGTCTAACCATGAAAGAAAATGTCATTGGAGCGACTTTGTTAATGTCTTTATCTTTCCATTTGTTTCAGTTCTTTAAATTAAACAATGAATGCAATTTCATATTATTTCAAAAAAAAAATCAAATCTTCATTATACTCGCGGTTTTACGCCGAAGCGTGTAACGAGTGGCGGGGCCCATCTCCATGGCTTAGCGCCTGGACAACATAGCTCGGAAGAAACGTCGTAGCGGTGGCGAGCCGTTGACGACACTGTGCTGATTAAACCGACCCGGGATTTGAACCCCAGATCTCCCGCACCGATAGCGTGTGCGCTTAACAATTGCGCTAAGGGCCGGTTGTTCATGATAATTAATTCATGCTTATTCATGATATTATTTATGATAATAAATTCATGCTTTCTTGCATGATAGATTAAGTTTTATTGAAATACTATTCCTGTTTTAACGAATGCAATGTCATTTGAAGCAGAGGTAACACAAAACGCCTTGGGTCAAAATGATCGACTTTTAATGTTTTCTTTTGCAAGGAGATTACGATTAAGTTTGGATTGAACTTACTAGAACATTAACAGCTCTTAAAACAAATAAAGCCGGCAAGTTTACTTGTTGTGCCGTTGGGAAAGACACTTAGCGGGATTCCCCCATCTTGGTGTGGTAGACAGATGGCCAGCAACTCCTACGCGAGCTCGTATAGCGCATTGATCGCTTTCTCGTGATAGGAGGATAAATATGCAACTAACCAACTAACTCAATTAGTTCCTAACAAATGACATCACTTTCTTGGACATTGACAACTCTAACCAAATCATTTAGTTTCCAACATCTTTCGGAAAAGGCAGGCTGACTTTTTTTCGCTAGAACGTAAGTTTTGAGATCGTGTAGCAGCGCAATCGTCAGGAGTTAGCAATACTGTAGTTTATTTGTTGGTTTGAGCATACAAATAAGAATATAAAAATTCCAAACAGCAGGAGACTGCGAAGAAACCGTCAAAGGTCTTCGAGTTAAGCTGCCACAAAGCGTCAGACGCAGTTGCGTCTTGGGTTAGTTGGTGCTACGTTGACGGGTTGTGGCTAGATGTGACTGAGTGGTGCGTGTTTTACTTTCGCTAGGTCACGTTTTTTGCCACAGATTGGATTTGAGAAGGTATTTTTTACATGAGGTTGACGGTCTGTGCCATTCTCAGAAATAACAACTGGCTGCATGTTCAATTCGTTATTATTTATCTTAGTGGTAAAACGATTCAGGGCCTTTTAGGCTGTCACTAATTTTTTGATTGCAAATCCCACGACCCTTAGGCGTAGCCAGGATTTTCAATTGGGGGGGGGGCTAAACTTTAAAAAATCTTACCCAACAGCAGGAACGGGTTCAGAAAATTTTGGTGGGAAGGATGCAGATATGAATTAGGTTGAGTGTTTACTAGATATAAAGACGTCAGACGTTTAGACCCGGAATAGGGCGCCAATGTTTCATGTCGGAGGCGTAAGTTATTCAAAGTTTTTTAAGGAGGGCACCAAATTGTGACATTTTTATAAGCGTATGTTTTCCGGCAGAGTAAATTTGAAGCAAATTAAGGAAAAAACGGCTCTAGGGGGTCCGGAGGCATGCTCTCGCGTTTTTTTTTTAAATTTTGCATGGTGTAGCCTTTGTAATGCTTTTCCAACAATTTTGATTAAACTTTCTGCCCCTCATTCGGAGTCCTTCTCCAAATATGATGTATTTTCAGTTTGCATTGCTCCACTCTTTTTCAAACGATAAAGGATTTGTTGAAACTTGGTTAAATTTGAAATGTTGTCGTCGCTATCTACAGGTCGCTAACCGCAAGCAACAGCAGAACACCTTTGGCCTCTCGGAAGAAGAGCAAGAAGAGCAAGGAAGAAGAGCAAGCAAGCTGCCTTGCATAACCTTAGCCATAATAATTTCATCATCATATGCAAACCTGACAAAGGAAATGGTGTCGTCATACTGAACAGGCAAGACTACATTAAAAAAAATGGAGCAAATTTTGTGCAATAAAAATCAATTTTAATTACAACCGACGACAACATTTCAAACTTAGCCAAGTTTCAACAATTCCTTTATCGTATGATGTATTTTGTTCGCACATTTTCGGATTATTCGTGCTTACTTTAGGCCAGGAGTGAATCCAGGGCCGTCGAGAGAAAATCCGGGCCCCGGGGCAGAGATATGATGCGGGCCCCCTCGGTACCAAAATTTGACTCTCTGAAAAAGAAAAGGTCTTGACATCGCGCAGACGTAGGCAGTGTGCGAAATAGAAAATTTTTAGTAGGGGGATGTTTTTGTCAACGATTTTGCCTGAATTCTGAACCCAAATAACAAGACTGATATTGCGAAAATGGTATTTATTGTTCATGGGGTGACGCAGGGGCGTAGCAAGAAATCTTAAAAAGAGGAGGGAGCATAATTTCACCATTTTTTTTTAAACGTGTTTTTTTTTAGCAGCGCTAATTGAAACAGATTAAAAAACAAAAACTTTGGGGGTCCGGGGGTATGCTCTCCCGGGAAATTTTTGAAATATTACATGTTGTAATGGCTATTTTAGTGCTTTTTCAACATTTTTTAGGCAAGCTTTGTTTAAATTTTTTAACCCTAAATCTGAGTACTTCACCAAATATGGTGCATTTTGTTTGCACATTTTCAATTGTGCGTGTCTAAGGCGTAAAGCTTATTGTAATCGAAGAGGTTTGAAATTATGCAAAATTTGTATTTATCAAAAACATAGTTGAAAAAGGCTGGTGAGGTGAATGTATACTCCTCATCCCACCCAACACCCCCTAGATCGGCACCTAGCCATAAGCTACAAAAGCCATCAAAAGAGTCTCGCGTATTTCAATCACTTGACACCATTTGTTCTTTTTTACTAAAAGGCAAAGTCAAAAGAGGAGGGGCCATGGCAAATGCCCCCCTAAATACGCTTCTGGATCGATATCATTGGTCAATGACCAAATTAAAGCAGTGGTGGAGGGCGTACTGCGTGTTTGCATACCATCAGCATGATGAACAAAAATTATCAACGGTAGAATTTCGAAAACTTGGTTTTAGGCAGGTTTTTGTTGTATAATGAAGCAAGGGGTTTAGAGGAAGAGCAGTAAGCTACTCCAGCGGGGTTTGGGGCGGAGCCCCAGAAGGTAAGCCTATAGCATTTTCTAAATTTATACTCTCAACCTCAAACATGATATGAAAAAAGTTGGGTAACCGCTGCTTTAACATGTCTTAGTGCTTTCACTTACGCTTATAAAAAACTGCTGACGTGTTGTGATATTGATGAAAAATAAACTGTTCTGTAATAGGCGCACTGAAAAGGTTGTTCTTGATTAGTTTGCGAAGGAAACCATAAAGGTTAGAAGATATATTACGGAAAATATCGCCGCTGTTTGTACCCACAAGCAACACGTACAAAAAACATTTAACTTCTAGCAGTATTTACCACTGGGGGGGACGTTTTGGCATCCCCTCCCCAGGACAAATTTTCTTTTTTTGCTGGGGGGACGACTAATTTTACTTGGGGAGACATATCCCTCCCCCATCCCCCCTACTTCGCAGACTGGACGTAGGTTCTAATATAGCGAAGACGTAATTTCTCCAGCATTTCTTTCCGTGTGTCCCTAAAGAAAAATTTTGTAAGAGCGGGGCCCCTCGACGGGCCCCTTAAAACATGACGGGTCCGGGTACTTTGTATTCCCCTGCGCCTCCTCTCACCAGCCCTGAGTGAATCCGGAAAATTTTGGTGGGGGATGCATTTTGAATGAGGTTGAATGTTCACTACTGTAAACAGTGGCGTAGGCACGGGGGGAGGTTTCGGGGGTCAAAACTCCCATTGAAGATTTTAAAAGAAATGAAAACCTCTCTTTTTGGAACAAACTGTCTTTTTTTAAACAGAGATTGCCAAAATTGCTCTCATGTTTTTCTGTGCTATCCAATTTGCTTATAACCAAGGGTGGAAACCTGGCTACTTGGCGTTATGGTATCAGTTTCGGTGTGTTGAAACCCAGATGTCAGGTTTCAGTTTTGGTTTGGTTTCACGGTTGTTGAAAAATCGGTTCCAGTTTCGGTTTCAGTTTTGCTTAGGCGCAGCTTCGGTTTCTGGGTTTCAGTTTCGGTTTAAGTTTCATCCAAGAAAGTTATTTTACTGTGAATGCATGTTATTTAAATCCTCTACTTCTTGGCGTTTTTGTTTCATTACGATGATAAATAGCTGCTCAGATGGCTGAGTGAGGAGAGCAATTGCTTCAGAAGTTGTCAACTTGGGTATAATTCCGAGTTCGGTAAAATCAAAGACTCAAAAATTAGTATTCACAGCTTCTCTATTTGACGCTCAGCATTAAAGGAACTGTACTGCGTAATGATGGTGATGACAATTTTTGAACTCAAAACCTTAGAAAATTTTGAACAGGTTTTAGTTTCAGTTTGGGTTGTGCCGTTTCAAGAAAAAACGGTTTTGGTTCAAGTTTAGGTTTTCAAAAATTTGGCTGAGTACTGTAGGTGTCAGTTTCAGTTTGGGTTTCCAAAATTTCCTTTAAAACCGGGTTTTCAAGTTTAGGCTTAGGTTTGAGTTTCCACCCTTGCTTATAACATCTTGAAAAACTTCCTTGTGATGCAGTGATAGGTCTATCGGTAGTCAAACTTTTCTGGTGCGCTGCGCTTGACGCTGACGACTGCGAAAAATGAAACCTTTCTTTTTTGAAACGAACCGACTTTTCTTCGTGCGGAGCTTGCCGAAACTGCTGTCATGTTTTTCCGTTCGGTCCAACTTACTAATTTAATTTCGAGAAACTTTTATTAACACGCGATGCAACAATACCGCTATTCCAACTTTTCTGATGTGTTTTGCTTGAACTGCATTTTTGTCATTGATGTTGCTGTGAAGCCACTGGTAAGCAGGAGCTTCCTTAAATTAAATAAATTAAATGCGGTGTATCTGCAATAACTATGGCCGCATACCAGAGCTGGAGTCTCGGCCAAAATCTTCGAGACCGAGACGAGACTTTGACACCATGAGACCGAGACTTGGAGCAAAAAGTCGAGACGAGACGGAGACTTGAACGTTCCGAGACCGAGACGAGCCACGAGACTTTTGGAATCAGGGATTCTCAAAAGGTCGTAAATATTTTTACCGTAAGTAGGTTTATACGACATTCCGACAAATTTCTTCATCCATCAGATTTTGTCAAGCAATAACAGCTGTTTTAGAGAAACGCAGAAAACCTGCTATAGTAAGCCTACCACAAGACGGAGAACAAAAAATGCGATATTTATATTTCCTGGTGATACAAGATAAAACCTGAGCCATCCTGTTTTGGGCTACGTCCCTCATCAGTGATAACAATCATGGAGGACCATGTCGAAAACCACACAACAAAATTATTTAATCTGACGTTTGGGCATTCAATACAGTGAAAAGAACAGTAGTTACAAAAGAGAAGTAAAGAACAGACAATTGGAGTTTGCTTATAGATTAATTCCGAGAAAAACAAAGACAAGATTATAAATAATGATGCTGCGGATAGAAGTAGCAATCCACGACCGGTTTCGCTCTCATTACGAGCTCGTCAGGTGAATATAGCTAATATAAAGTTGAGTAAAAAGATACAGAAACACAGTGAAAAAAGACAAAAGAAATAGATGAATAGTACCAGATAGGAAATATCAGATAGCTACGATAGCAACCGACGGCATTTTGAATGCGATCAAAGTGACGTCCAAATCAACTGAATAAGGCAAAACAAATTTTTTTCCAGAATCAGCTTGCTGCCTGCTGAAAATGAATGAAATTATCCTCAGATGTTCGTAGAATCTAACCAATCCACGCTATGGAAAGAAGTAAACATTCAAAAGAGCAAGATGAAGAGATTAAAATTTCCAAACAGAATAGGCCTTACTGCATCGCCAATCTCAACAAAGCAACGAGATACCTTACAAACAACTTTTCACAATGCAGGTGGAAATCACGTGATTATCATTTTTAAAAAAGATGTCAGCGCTAGTGTACCAGAAAGCTCAAATCATCTATACAACTCAAACCGCTAAGACAAATCATTAAGAGCTAGCTCAAACCATAAGAGCTTAAACCATTAAGACAAAAAACTATTTACTGATGACATTTTTTGTCTTAAGACAAAAAGAATTAGTCAACCTAATAGAAAAATAGGCTTTCAACTTTAGGGGTCCTATGCCTTTTTTCCTAGGGTCTCGAGAACTTTCGATGTAGGCCTACAAAAAAATTAACGGTTAACTCAGAGGTTAAGACATTGCTAATGGTGCGGGAGGTCAGGCGTTCGCGTCCTGGGCCAGTCAAATCGGATACAGTTTTGCCAGTGACTCACCATCGCTACGATATTTCCTCGAACTTCGAGGCTGTGTTGCCCAGGCGCTAAGCCGCGGAGATGGGCCCCGCCACTCGTTACACGCCTCGGCGTAATACTGCGAGTATAATGAAAATTTGATTGTTTTTGCCTGAAAAAATATTTTTGTAAAATATATTTTTGAATGCCGATACCGCTAACTTTAAAATTTCGTTTCCAGAATCATGAAATTTCCATACGGAATTGTGCGGCTGTCATATGCGTAGCAAAAAATGGGTTCTTGTGTGGAAAAAGCCAAAACCACAGTTTTAGAATGACCACTTAAGCCAAAACCAGCAAAATGAAAACCGCTTATCGTCTGAGAAAGCAATCTAAATGAAGTCTGTTTATTTTGTTTATTTACAAGACCAAAAACACAAACGAACAATAACACAGAGCAAGCACAGTGCAGTCGAAGAAAAGGCAGCAGCTACAAAACGATATACTCTGACACAAGCTAAAAATAGAAAACATCTTAATAAACTGCTCGCTCACTGCCAGGCCTGCAACCAATCCTCCCCTCCAAAAAATATTTGCTCAGCCCAGAAAAAAGTCAGTAACCGGTATTACGATATACGTGTATACCAATATAGCCTATTAATTTGTGCCCAGCATAAATATTTTTTTGCCTACCCTGATCCGTTACTTGTAGTCGCAAGCCTGTTCGCTACACATTACTCACAGACTCAAGAGTATGCCGACATTCCTAAAATCCATGGTGAACAAACAATGTTTTCCGAAAATTTTCATTGCATTTTAGGAATGTCAGCATACGGTACTTAATGTATTGCAAGTCATGCTTTACCGATGACGCCGAAATTGGCTAAACACTCTTTCAATCGGAGCAGATGATGTAGGTTTTTATTCTACTGTAGGCAGGACTATAACGAATGTTGGAAATACCAGTGGTAGTTGTTTTTTATTCAATTTAAGTTGCTTCATTCAATTTTGAAGCGAACTGTCAAAAACAGCTCCGAGACACGCTCATTTTCCTAGACTTCAAGGTCTCGAGACGAGACCGAGACTTTGAAAAATCGTGTCTCGAGACCGAGACATGTCTCCAGACACTACAGCTCTGCCGCATGCAAATTTTTTTTTAAAATCAAGTCTTTACTATGAGACTACTCGTTTCATTAACTCGCTGTAGTACCGAAGCGTGGTAGCGAGTGGCGGTACCCGACCCCGTAGCTTAGCGCCTGGGCAAAGCAGCTCCGAAGAGTCGTCGCAGCGGCGGCCAGCCGTGGTTACACTGTGTCCGATTTGACTTGCCTGGGAATTGAACCTCAAACCTTTCGCATCGATAACGACATCTTTAACACTGCGCTGTTACGGCCGGTTTGTTGAAAAATTATTAAAATGTAAAAACCTACATTGACACTGCCCTATCGAAGCGCTGAAAATAAAATCGAAAAGGGGGTAATATAAATACTGCCAAGGAAAACCATACCAACGAAAGATTTAAAGAGAGCCGTGGGCGGAACAGGGGGGGGGGAGGTAAAATCGTTTTTACGCACCGTAACTGTTTCAGGAGCTGGAGTGCTCCGTTTCCCAGACACCCCGATTACATGCTTGAGAGTATCTCATCATTTCGACGCTGTGATTTGGGTGAAAAATACTTAGATAATATCGAAGCTGTTTTTGACCTTAATCACATGATTAAAGATTCCTCTAGCGCGTAATTTATTAGTAATGTAAAAATGTTTCATTAAGGAGGGAAGTTTTTTTTTCATGCTTCACTGTCTTCAGTTTCTAAGACAGGGGGAACTGCCTCTTTTATGATGAGTGCATATTACATGTTTTTATCAAGGGTATATGCGTTGTTTATATCAACGTTGGTTCTTGAAAAGATTTTTTTGGAGTGAAACAATTACCTGTTTTACCTTCCTGGCTACACCCTGTTCGTGGCGTTGCGAAAGCTAGCCTACTTTAGTCAATTAATCTTCCTATGGCCCAAAAATGAGGTCAGGTAAAATTTTTTCAGTAAGTTTTTAACCACGGATTGACAACTTGAGTTTTTGTAAACCTTTTCGCTCCCAAATGAAGCGCAAAGAATCAAGCAAAAGTGTACATGAAATATCTGGATTGTTTTTTTCGTTGTGGCATTATAATAGATGTGACGTCACTGAAACTTACGTCACCACAATGTGACGTCACTGAACCCCCATTGAAAAATCCTGCGTACGCCACTGACCGTAAGTATGAAAACGGTAGACGTCTAGACGCGGAAAAGGGGGTAATAAACCCTTTGAAAGTGTTTCATGTCTGAGGCGTAACTTAATCAAAAATTTTTTTAATCGGAGAGGCAAAGATGCCTTCAGAGACGGGCATTTATCTGGATAGGCTAGGCCAAATTTATTGGCGTTTTAGGCTATAGTTATTGGTGATAATTTATTATCGTTATCGCGCAAAATTGTTTTGATATATCGATTATATACCAATATCGTTTTCGTGATATATTTTGTTATTGCCGATATACTATCGAGATAAACGATTCTTTATGCACACAGCGTTCAAAGTTAGTGAGTTGGCTATATGAAAAAAATACAAGGTGTCCATATAACTCTTATTAATTTAGGCCTAAAATCAGTGGCGTAGCCAGCCCAAAATTTCGAGGGGGGCAAAACTTCATAGGCTTTTCCAATGGCGCACCCAGGATTCGGCATAGAGGGGTGCCCCAACCGGGGGTGTAGGGGCAAAGCCCCCATCCGCCGGAGGCTAGGGGGGTCTGAGGGCTCTGACCCCAGCTGCCACGGATTTTTAGGGTTTTTGCAAGAAAAATACTCATTTTGGCGTAGTTTTTTTGTCGAAGAGTGGTCTTAATTCGCCCCTGCTTGCGTTGTTAGATTTTACAGACCCCCGAGAGGTCTTCATCCACCCCTGCTTGCGTTGTTATTAGATTTACGTTATAGCATATTTATCTTTGTAATCTAGTGGCAGAGTTGTCCGGAACGAAGAATTTTGTTCCTAATTCCATTCCAAACCTAAAGCTTTTGTTCCTATTCCGATCCGTTTCTAAATTTTAGAAAAAAACAATTCCTAAATGTTCCTAATCTACAACAATAGCAAAAGGTGTCATCAGTGGCGCAGCAAGCCCAAAATTTCGGGGGAGGGAGCAAAACTTTATAGGCTTGTCCAATGGCGCACACAAGATTCGGCATGGGGAGGGGGGGGGGCAACCGGGGGTTTAGGGGCGAAGCTCCCAGCCACCGGGGACTAAGGGGGTCTGGGGGCAGAGTCCCCAGCCGCCACGAATTTTTAGGGTTTTCACAAGAAAAACACTCATTTTAGCGTAGTTTATTATCGAAAAAGGACACCCAACGACCCAAGTAGCCTACCCCCCGAGCAGGGGCGGATGTGGGGGAAGCATCCCCCCCCACCAGCCATTTTCAACAATGCTTTGGATAAATAAAGTTTATCTATAATTTCGAACCTCTTCGTAACCATGGGTGCATCCCCCCCAATAATGCGGCAGCATCCCCCCTAATATTTTCATGTCCCAGAACTGGGCATCAGCCAACGTGATGACCTTTTTTTTGGTCTTCATTTCATTTTGGGCAAAAAATTGGGCATCTGGGAACGTTGTGACCTTTTTATTTTGGTCTTCACTTCATTTTAGGCAAAAAATTGGACATCTGCAAACGTGTCAATTTCGCTAAATCATCCCCCCAATATCGAAAAATGGTCGATTTTGCTAAATCATCTCCCCCAATGCTCAACATAGATTTGCACCCCTGTTCATAACAATAAACCTTAGTCGTCTTAAGTACGCATAATCGAAACTGTGTTTACAAAATGCATCATATTTGATGAAGCTCTCAAAGTTAGGGGCCAAAAATATGAACAAACTGTGCCTGAAAATTGTTCGAAAAGCGCTAAAATGACCATTACAGTATGCAAATTTTCAAAAATTTTCCGGGGGAGCATGCCCCCGGACCTCCCTAGAGTCGTTTTTGTTGCTTAAGTTGCTTGAAATCAAAAAGTGACGAAATTTGGTGCCCTCTCCCTGAAAAAAATTCTGAATACGCCCTTGACATGAAGCATTTTGAAAGGGTTTATTTACGCCCGTTTCCGGGTCTAAACATCTTTGTATTTAATTCACATTCAACCTAATTTAAACTCACATCCCCCCCCCCACCAAAACTTTCTGGATCCGCTCCTGCTTGTGTTGCAGGTAGATTTAAGTTATAACATTAGTATCTTTGTTTGTAGGCTAGTGGTAACTGAAAATATTTTTTGGGGAGGACGGGGGGGGGGGCAATTGCCCCTTTGCCCGCCCCTGGGTATCATCATTCAGTTTGTGATATTTGTAGAGCTCAACTGCCGGTAAGTACCGATTATGTCAACACCAATATGAAAAATTACTATACATACAGTTACTGTGCTCTCCAAGTCTCCAGTACATTGATTTAACAAGCACAAAAGTTCAAGCTAAAATAATTAAAAGCATTTATCATGAGATCTAGCCTGTCACTTAATTTCAAAATGAGCTACAAAATCAAAACAATGAAATAATGTATACTACGTAGAATTTGCCTATATCAGCACCTCAGGGGGATTGCAAAAAAGTGCCGATATACGCGAACTGCTGATGTAGACAAATCACTATAAATCATTCCGAAAGTGCCCTTCAATTCAATATAGTGTTGTGTTGCGTTATTTAGTCAGCTTTACAGCATAATATCATAATAACATGAAATCAGCGTAAAGTACTGCACAAACGAAAACATATGTGTTCATTGCACTGTATTACAGTACTTTCCAGTGAAAAAGTCATTTATCTTCAGTTGTTCGGTTTTTGCAATAGATTTATCTACTTCGTATTGCTGGATTTTTGTTAGATGACGTAGCGTTTCTTAGTCCTTTGCTACCATGGACAAAAACAAATGCTTTGTTGTAACTTGCGTCGCAGCGGAATTAACTCGTAGGAGAGATTACAGTCTGGAAGTATGAAGCAAATGCCGAGATAAACGAACAAAACACTTCTGCGGAATAAAAATGAGTGCCGGTATAGGCGAAATGCCGATATAGATGATGCCTATAAAGACGAATTTAAACGTACGTGAAACATAGGAATTCTACCGCAACCAAAGAAATTGTGCCGATATAGACGAATTCTACTGTACAATGAAAGAACATTTTCGGGAATGCTGCACTCTTCTGGCATAGTGTAGGAAAGATTTAAGCTGTTTTTACTTTTATAATAGAGTATCGATACTTCAGAAATTTGCCGGTTTAGTTTTTGTCAGGTTGCCAAATTGAAATGATCTTTATCAGGAATCATGACTTCTGCACAGACACTGCAGGTCACTTTCCCTAACTGTGATCAAAAGTCCATGAAGAATCTATAGGCTACCTAGTTAACCAACTTTTTTAGCAAAAAAGTGAAAATTAAAACAAACAATCAAGGCATGAGTTCTGTAACATTTTTAAAACCGTCAACCGGAATTCTTGTTCCGGTAAGCCACAAAAAAGTTCCATTCCGGCTCCTGTTCCTAAAGAATCTATGTACTCCTGCCGGAACAAATTCCTTTTCCGGTCCATGGACAACTCTGGCTAGTGGTCACTGAAAATATTTCGCCTTTTGCAATTGCCCCTTTTGCTCCCCCCCCCCTGCCTACAATTAAAAGATCTGTTTTATTTAATGCCACGTCAAAGTCCGCGAACTGCTCTCTTGTCTTGAAAATCTAGAAAAACATTTTTACAATTTGACCAACCAGAAAATTTACTGCCACAGGTATGGGAAAGATTTATCAGCGATAATTTATCGGTTAGCGATATCGCTTTAACAAATTGAGATTTATCGATTATCGGTATCGCTCTGGGCTTTTTGAAATTATCAATTATCGCTTTAGTTCAGAAATAAATAATCAATCATCACTGGAAACCGTGGGGGTGAAGTGTCGGGGCACTGCCCCTAACTACTTTTGACGATTTAGTTTTCCTCCAGATTTTCCACTGGTTATGAAAAGAAAAATGGGCAGCAGGAAGGATTGCCCTCACAAAAAAAATTTTTTTGACTTCTAAAGAATATTTCAGTCAAACAAACGGTCTTTACATGCACACGCTCCAGTCTTGCTGAACACTCCTGAGCGATGATAATTCCGGATTGACAGGCAAGACCTTTTGTATATTTATTGTGCAAGACTTTTTTTGAAGAACACCTTACTGCTATCCTCAAGTTTGCCTTTCTCAAGAAAACACGTCACTTCAAGCCTCCCAGACCAACACAACGGCTGTGCGGAAGTGATTGAATGAAATGACTGAAGAAGCGAACAACATGGTAGGCCTTAGAGTGGAGAAGAGTGGCTAATTTTTCACTCCAGCTCCAATCCCGCTCTGAAAGTCTGGAGATGTACTGCGATCAAAAAAACTCCGAAACAGAAGCATGCTAAAATAATATATTGCAATAATGCTGAAAACAGCCTAGGTTTGAAGCGAGCTTCCTTTCATACTATGAACTATCGCTACGGCTTAACTATTTTAAAAGTCAGACTACGGCTCCGACATAAAACGCATATCCGACTCCGCTCAGGATCCGGCTCCAAACTCAGCTCTAGTAGGCCTACGTAATGTCGATTTTCCGCGGTAGCCTATTTTAACCTTTTCTAGAGTCGATATGGTTACAATTTTTCTTTAAGTACCGGTTGTTACATGCACTTCGTAAGAAATCAGATCAGTCGACCGTTCAATCTAGTCCGTTTCAATGGATAGCAAATTTATAACAGCGCCAAACTATTTGCAGTGTCCTGACCTAATAAGATCTAACGTTTGTCCAATACGAGATGCCTAGACAACTAGCTAAGTTTATTCCACGGCATTGATTAGTGGATAGTTTTTAACGTAACTTAAAGCAACAAACTTGTGAAGAGAGAATAATAAATGAACAAAATTTTGGAAAAGAATTAGACCGAATGGCAGACAATGCGGCAACCAACCTACTTAGAAGTTAGACATAAAAGCTAAGGTCGTGACCGTGTTATTATTGGTATTTCATGGCATGAACGTTAGGTAACTACGTTAGTCGTTTCCGGTAATTTTGTTATGTGAATTTAGTTGCACATGTTTACACCTAGCATGTCAATAAGTACTGTACCGCAAAATCTCATGCTATCGAAAATAAATCATAATATACAAGTTATTTCATGTTAACAAATATCAAAAAGGCTTAATAGTAAATAAATATTTACTAAACACACTGCAATGTTCCCACATTTAAGATTCGAAAAAGTATTTAAAACTTCAGTCTTCTGCTACGTAAGACACCGAAATAAGGTGATTCTACTCTTGTTAATCGCTTTTCAATTAAAATTACGAGGCAACCGCTTAGTCTGGCAGTAAAAGGTAGTGACGAACTAGCCAAGCGACCACGCCAATGCGACAGAGCCATATTTGCGAAATAGTCAAGAGATCATCAACATCATTATGACATGACTGCTAGGCGTGGCGTCATAAAGTTATTCTGTTGCGTTACGCACGTATTTCGTCACAAGCTAAATACTAATGCATTAAACCTGTCGTACACAATTTACGCATTTAACTAACTTTATGATGTTTCCACATGCAACCAAACTACTCGCATTAAAGTTTATACACAATATATCAAATGCATTTAATGCATGACGACTTTACAGCATCATGCAAATACAAAAAACAACCCAGAAGCAACTAAAGTAATAAGGTATACGTCGCATTCACTTGATTTCACTTCATCATTGAAGTTCATACAAGTTATCTTGCCAGTTTATCATGCAATGACCCTATTTTGAACCAAAAATGTACACTTACGGCTAAGTCCTTCATGACAGATATACTGAGTGAAACTAGACATCGCAAAAAGGATAAAGAATATTTTGTCACACAGTGATCAACTTCCTGATAATAATGCCTCAGTGGTAAAAAAAAATAATAAAGAAAAAACAATAAAAAACAGACGCCTGATTACAAATTCATTGCATATAACAAAACGTCAGTCAGTGCTTGCAAGCTGAAATTAAATCGAACTTCATGTTAAATGCAATATAATGGTATTGCATGCACAATAGCACATTACGCAGCCTTGATTTTCAAAATACAGCCAAGTCCAAAATATTCATACGGACCAGTAGCGTAGCCGGGATTTTGCAATGGAAGGGTTGAGAATGACGTCACATTTGACCATACGTTGTATAATAACTAGGACGATTCACGGACAATAAAGTCAATTTTTTTTTGAAGTAGAAAATAACTGTGGAAACAAAATTTCACGGTCGTAGGGTCAGTATTGATGAAGTTATGAAGTCAATTTTTTGTTTTTTAGATCAATTTTTTTTTAGTAGGTCAATTTTTGCTTTCATGCTTTTTTTGCGCGATTCTACTTTATACTCAAAAAAAAGATAACTCAGATAATTGAGAGATGGAAGTTAGTAACTGTTGGTGGTACCAGGGAGGTGTATGCTGTCGCCAGACTGTTACCGGTATTACAGTTTTACACATGCTTAATTTATTAATAATGTTTGATGTAATTTTATTGATTCGATTGTGAAGATCCGTTCAGACAGCTTTGCAAGATTGCAATTTTGGCAAAATTCGTGTATGATAAAATAAGCTTTTCGTCGGTTTTCATTTGTTGCACATTTTTGTCGCTACGCATCGGTAGTCAAAAACATTAGAATTGAAAAGACAATGCATTAATTATTCGAACATACTTTGATGTTACGAAGATTGCAATACAGCGAATAGCGAAACACTTGAATACGACTCTGGATTCTGCACAATTACGCAGAGCAGTTAAACTTTCTGCCAGAAAACGTACGGCATTATATGTGCGTACATCATAATCTAAGCACTAACTGAAGTGACTTGGGTGGTTTTTTTCTTATGGACTGGTTCTTTCATTTCATTGTTTCGTTAGGTCAATAAAGTCAATTTTTTGAGATTTTTAGGTCAATAAAAAATCGCCCTAATAATAACAAAAGATGGCTTCAAATTTAAGAGAGATGTTTCAAACTAAAAATACCGAAGGCAGTTAAGGCACAATTATTGTAAGGAAGTCAAAGGAATGCTTTTAGGTGAAACTGATAAAACGATATTCAAATGTTAACGATTCAATTCTTTTTTTAGCTATGTAAATCATTTTTGCTTGAAATTGTTTAGCCTTTTTTTGATGCGGAAGGTCTGAGGGGCCGAGGGCAGTTGCGTGAATAGGAGCGGCACTACCTCGCTAATAATACAGTCATTGCATCGTGAAGCGCCATTGACCTATTACACCACTCTCAAAACAGCGCCACACTGACACTGCTGCGTGCAGTGGCGGATATAGGGTTGGGAGGTGAGGGCGATCACCCTCTCCCCTTAAAACGCCATTATTTTTCTTAATTTTCCTGAAAATTTTGATTTATCCTTAGTAAAGTTGGTATCTGTTTTCGTGCGCCGTTTATTACCCCTAAATCGAGTTCTTGGGATCCGCCTCTGGTTACGCCTCTCATTAACATAAAATAACTGACCTAGGCCTACAGTTACGGGTAATCGCTTAAGAAAGAGTCGTAAAAGTATCTAATGCTTCAAAAAGAAAGTCAGAAAGAGATGTAAGTATGACGTCACTTGAGGCTGAATGGCTACGCCACTGATACAAACTATACATCTAAATCAATGCATTATCGGATATTATTGAAAATTCATCCTTTTTTTTGACAAATCTTCGTTGGAAGTTGCAGCAGTTCTTCAACTGAAAGTTGACCACCACTCACAAACGTTCATAGCAAATATAACTGCAAAGCGCCTCACCAAACAAAGCAATAGCCTAGAATAAAAACTTAACTGTTGTTTGTAGTCGCACTTTTCGCTGAAATCCAAAAGTCACGGAGGTAATTCTCCACGTAAGGACAGTGCCAATCAAAAAGATATAGAGAACACACGTGCAGGTGGAAGTCTTTCCTATTTCGAAAAAAGCCTATTCTTAACTGGTGGCTGCTGAGAGCACTGCAACTTTGAACTAGTTGTTTGCGGCAGTGGCGCGTCAGTAGTTTTCATCTTAGAAAAATTAAGCATGGTTTCGGGAAAACCTGGTGGAGTGGCTGGCGTATTTGTGAGGGGTCGCATCTGGAAAATAGAACCAATCTGGCTTTAAAATTGCTAGATAATAAACACATTCAGCGTTTAATTTCGAAAAATTTCAAAAGAATTCAGAAAAAGCAAGCTATTGCTCATTATGACGAAGTTGGCAAGTTAGCATTTATTCAAGCCATCAGACTCAGTAAAAGCTGAGGCAAAATACTGCTATTATATTTCACAAAGTACAATATTTTTATTGTTTGAGTAATTGCTGACACAGCAACGCATTACTAAGCATGGAAAACTTGGCAAGTTGGTGCGTGGACTAAAACGTTGAATACGTAAGACAGACTGTGATTTAACTCCCGCTGGCACATAGATACTGTAACTGTAGAACAAAGCGTATACAGTTGCACTTGCAGCTATCCAGCTTGGTACAAAAATATCACAACGAAGCGAAGGAATCTGTTTGTTTTGTTTATATTCATAGTTTGTAAAGCATTTTAAACAGCACGTATGAAAAAAAATGCTCTGGACAACTCACAACGTGAAACCGAAACTGATAGCAGCAATTTCCTGCCAAAATAACAATATTAATAACCGTTCAAAAAGCTGCAGTCAACAAACACATTACCTGGTGCTGACTACGAGGAGGAGAAACTCCAGATTCTTGAAAATAACGACTTAGAGCAATCTGCAAATGTGCAAGTATTAAATGCGTCAAAGGAATTACACTCTGAGTAAAAAACATGCAGCCAGAATAACCGAGTACAAGTAGCCATAATAACTGAGTAAAAAACGTACTCGGTTTGTCTGGCTACATGTTTTTCACTCAGAATAGTAAGAAGTTCCAAGCATTATGCTCCAGAATTTCATCATTTTTGACACTTGCAGGCTATATGCCCACAAAGTTAGGAATTTTAACCTTTTTTTTTGCATAATTACTGAGTAAAACAAATTTGAAAATATGATCAAATACAAAAGCCTACGTGAAAGTATTTAGTTCGTTGGCGAATATCAAATTTTGCACAACCTTTTCGAAAAAATCAATCTACTAAGCATACCAATGCACACTTAACAGCTTTGTGATCACAATTATAAAAAGCAACGATTTGAAAATCAAAAACTAATTCCTACAAAGCCAATAGGATGAAGAAACAATAAGTCTAACGAACTTGAAAAGAGAAATACTGGCAAAAAGCTAGAACCTAAACCTTGTATGCACATATCATGGATAACCACCTAAAAATATATCAATACTGCTAATTTAAGGCAGCTATCCAAGAGTATTTGTAGATTTATCATCGTATTCATCTATTGGTTCGTACCTCATATTGCCAATTTGAACTTTTCAGAAGTTCTCTAGCTTCTTGCGGTAAACAACCAACAGTCGAAACAAACTGATTTATCATTACCTCATTTCTCAAATCATCCATATTGCAACCTACGATTGTAAATCTGAAAAAAGCGGCACTATAAATGCGATTATGCTGCAGTAAAATACGAAGCTATAAGGTTATAAGTTGATTATGCAGATTCGAGAAAAAGACACTTGATTAATGATAATACAGATATAAACCAAATTTGAGTATAATTACACTATTTAGCAAGTACCATATAAGGTGCAGCAAACGTAAAAGCGCTAGGCACTGTTAGTGAAGCTCAGTTTGTACAAAAACTTCGACAAAATATTGTAACAAGCTCTCGAAAATTACTTTTTGAAGCTCTTCAGACACGAAACGAACACACATTAAAATGCAACACAGTTTACACCATAAAACAATGCTTTAATGGCATTGCAGCTGCAATCCAAGCTCATTACAAGCAGCACTTTTATTTCAGTTTTGGCTATGATACAAAACGGTCATTAATCAGATGCAACATATAAAAGATATCATTTTGCGTTTGTAGTATAAAACAGACTTTATCCTTTACGTACTATTATCACTAAATGTAAAACACTTTAACGAATTAACATTTCTTAACGCAGAAATAGACAAGCAAAGCTACATGTGTTATTCCATCTTCATCGCAAATCACAATGCCAAATACATAAACTATAACTGATAAATTCGTATCCACTAATTGACAATATACACGATTTAAATATGACACTCTTAACAACAACGTCATACATGCAACAACCCAACAACATAAATGTGCAAAAGAGCGTATTAAACTGTTAAGCTTGGCTAGAACAAACACAATTTTATCAATGTATTATTTGACAAACAACAAAAGGCAGTGCACGAATTAAAATTTAAAACCAAGTCCCATTCTACAGTACATCTAAAAATGGATAAAACTGTACAACTTCAAAGAAATACAATAGATGGCAGAAATTACCGCTGTGGTCTATAATATTTCAAGTTTACAACTTTGAGATAAAAACACAAATATCGTGTAAATTAAGGAAATATCTACTCGTTGTATCATAGAATCAATTTACCAATCATGGAAACAATTTAACTAACTTTTACATCGATATTATCACAAAACACAATAACAAATTACTTGAGACTTTGTCACATTTAACATAATTCACTTGGTACAAATGACAAAGGAATGATTAAAATTCAATAAATCAAAGAAGATGCAGTTATTGTAATAACATTACTTACAACAATAAACTTGCACCACCTACTAAGTCGGTGGAACATTTTAAGCAGTAAGTTCAAAACGAATTAATCAAAAGATAATCTTCCACTTTTCATGAAACTTATGCAAAGATTGTGTTCACCAGGCATCAATACAGATCAAACAACTGCACAAGATATCTAACTAAATGCACACGCAATCACAAAAGCATGTAAAATCTATGTACACACAATTACGCTATTAATACAATTGTTGACCATCATTTACTTCCGAACCCATCTCATGCCACCAACAGTGTCTGTACGAATACGAATAGAAGCAGCTTCCGCATATTTGACTGTATCCTTGACACTCATCATGAGGTTTTGAGCATTATGAACCAACATTTCCGTAGCTTGTTCAGCTGCTTCTTCCTCTTCTTTAGTCATTTCAGCATTATCTCCCAGAGATGCAGCCTTGACTGTTGAAAGGATACGCAATTGCGTGCCAATGGTGGGAATCCTATCCAAGGTCTTTTTCATATCATTGCGAATTCTTCTGTCAGTACACTTGTTGGCTACTTCCATTGAAAGCTTTGTTACTTCATTAGATGCTTTTGCAATTTCTTTGGCACAAGCAATCAAGTCACTCTTCTTTCCACCTTCTCCACGAACAAGTCGTGACATTTTGGCCATGAGTAAAGCCATACGTTTCGCAGCTGCAATAATGTCATTGCCTTTGCTCTCCCATTTTTTAGCTTCTTCATGAAGTTCACGTGCAGCTTGCATCATCTCATGATCATCTTCTTCTTCTGGGAATTCCTCTTCTTCTGGCTCTGGAGAAGGAGGTCGTGGTGGTGGAAGGTCTTCTTCTGGCAAAGGTGGTCGGGGAGGTGCTTCTTCTTCTTGTTGCAGTTGCATACTTCGCATCTGCTCTTCCATTTGCTTATCTTCAACTGTTTTCCGAACCTGTGAAACCGCATTAATGAGATCTTCATCCTTTGATTCAACTTTATCCTGAGCTGGTCTTGAAGATGGGTTTTGAGCATATTCCCGAGTTGCTTGCACCATTGGATTAATGGTAGAACTCACTTCATTAAGGTTCTTTTTTAGTTCTCCAACATAACTGTCTTCATCAGTGTTTTCTACTTCGCGTTTACCAGCCATTAGAACCCGATGAGCACGACGTGCAATATTTCCTGCCGCTGGCAATGCAACTGTGGGCAAGTTGTCATGCATTGCAGCAACACACTTCTCATGTTCTCGTCGAATGCCTTCTTCTGAAGCTTTAATAAACTTTGCGACATCCATTGAATTATCCACTTGCTCAGTCAATTCATCCATGTTGTCAGTCCACTCATCTTTCAATGCCTTAAAATGATCTTGTGCTTGCTTGTTTTCAGGAAATTCAAGAACAACTCTACCAGCATTAATTACTTGTGGAGTTAGATCAGTGATTTTCTTGGCAGAAACTTTAACCTGTTCTAACTTATCTTCTGCTCCCAAATCACAAGCAGCTACAGCTTGTTGACCCAGGCTTGCCAGTCTGTGAGCTTGCTTATCCAGAGCTAATGCTCTAGCTTCAAATTCAGTATCACGATTGGGAACATTTTTAGCTGCAGAAGCTGCATTTGAAAACTGTTTCAATACAGTGGATGTATCTGAAAATTCATCAGCAACAGCCTCCACCAAAACATCTTTAATGAGGTCTTTCAACTCATCAAACTTTGTTTTCAATTCTTTGGCTATTTCATGAGCTCTTGGTGAATCACCAAGACCTCTTCTCTGTAAGTCATCCAATTCATTGCACAACTTCTCACATTCAGCAGCTTTTTGCAAAAGCTTATTTCGAATGGTAGCATCTTTAACATCACTTGCCAATCTTCGAGCATCTGCAATGAGACTTCGAGCAGTCTTTAAACCTTGACCACCATCATTTACCGATGGATCATCAAGCCATTTGTTGATATCTTCCATTTTTGCCTCTAAAGTTTCAGGAGTAAGAGATTTGGCCAAGGCTTTGGCAACTTTACTATTGAGCAATCCAATTTTGTCTGACACTTGCTTTGCCAAGCTTCTTGCTTCTGGTAAGTGACCCAGACCTTTTTCACGATAGTCATTTACTTTTTCCATCATTTTATCAATTTCATCACATAACTCTTTAAGTTCTTTACTTTGCTGAGCTGTTTGAGGGTCATTGCCTAAAACTTTGGCAATGGTTCTTGTAGCATCTGTAATATCTTTCACTGCTTCAGACCCTGTATTAGGACCAGGTTTAGCTGTTGGGTCAGCAAGCCACTCTTTAGCCAATGGAGTTTTACTAGCAATAGTATTTCTGGCCTCATTAATAACATCCATTTGCTTGAGAGCATCATCTACATCTTTTAACAAGTCATCTAGAGCATGCTGGATTCGCTGCTGCAAAGCAAGAGCTTCCGGAGAATTTCCTTTACCTTGGTTTCGCAGTTCTCTTAAACGCTCTGCCATTTTTCCAATATCATCACATTTTTTAACAATCTTATCACCAAGAGCACCTCCAACTTCCATTCCAATTGCTCGAGCATCACCCAAAGTCTTATGAAATGCAAGGTCTCCCTCGGAGCCAACTTCTGCATTTGGATCATTGATGAACTGTCTCGCTGCTGGTAAATTACGAGCAATACTGTCACGAAGCCTATGCAACTGCAAAAGGTTTACTTCGCCCAAGTTTAGTTCTTGATCAGTGGAAACCAACTGAAGCAAACGAATAATTTCAGTAATGCTATCAGAAATATGTTTCACATAAAACAAACGATTTTCATTAGCTGCGTCCTTGCCTGCTGTGCCACCCTCATTCACAGTTGTAACATAAGTTTTCATACTGGAAATCAAATTAGGAAGACGAAACTTTAGAGTGTCAATTTCCCTGACCAGCCCTTCAGCATGATTTACATTAGTCAAATCCTTAGATCGTTGCATGACAAGCTTTGACATGTTTGTCATACCGGGAGTTAAATTCTTAACATAAGTAACAAGATCTTCCATTCCTTGGACAACATCAGAAACTTTCAAGTAGTCCCTAACATTTTGACACACTCGACAAATTCTACGTACTTCAGCAGCATCAAATACAAGAAGTAAATCCGACGTACCTTGCAGAATTCCTCTTGCACCAGATATCAACTTTTCTCTGCCTGCTTTAGAATAAGGATCTTCCCCAAGCAAAGATGTTGATTCCATTAACAAATCAGCTGCAGTAGTAACTTTCTCTATAGCAGGAGGTGTGTCAAGTTTAAGAACTTCATCTTTGGTAGTTTGAATTTGCTGATTACCTACAGCAGCCAAATTAGTAACAGCAGCTTTGACAGCGGTTATGGGCGTTTCCAAAGAAGGCATAGCGGCTCCATCTTCTCCTTGCTCATGCAATATCACTAAATGTGATACCTGTTCCGCAACAGGTTCCAAAATTTGTTCTATAGTTTTAGTATGAAATACTGGCATCTTCGTAATTTGATAAGTCCAAATACGGTAATTGATTCGCCTTCTAACTTTTCTAGAACGAAATGACGCCTCGATTTGTTGACAAATACTCTTGCTTCATTGACATTAACTTCACACTGG
This sequence comes from Trididemnum miniatum, assembly GCA_964006365.1. NCBI lineage: Eukaryota > Metazoa > Chordata > Ascidiacea > Aplousobranchia > Didemnidae > Trididemnum > Trididemnum miniatum. The sequence continues at coordinate 9,126,006 of OZ023244.1, forward strand.
TTGGCGTATTTTGTATTTTTGAAAACGTTAAAGGTATTTACCGAAAATTTTATCTAAAAATCAAAGGTTGATACAATCAAAGTGCTTTGTAGAGATGGCTCGGGTTGACTTTTTTGAGGCCCGGACCGCCCACGGCCCGGAACCTCCAGCCCAGTAACCACAACCGACCCGGCAACTTAGACCCAAAATATAGCCCAGCCCGCCCAAAGCCCATTCTTTTTACGAACCTTTAATCACATTATTAGCGGCTCGTTAGCGGCCCAGTGATAAACAAAGATAAAACCGAGCCGTCAGCGGACCAGTAAAAATACCGGTTAACGGCTCGTTGGCGGGTCTCTTAGCGGCCCATGCCATCTCTAGTGCTTTGAACTCGATACAATAATAATCGCAAATGAATAGATGAAGAAAATTAAGCTTCTTTTAAATACTTTTATCGGATGATTTTAGATTAAACGTTTTGCCTGTTTTAGCTTTAAAATCCGTGTCTTACCACTAGTAGGGTTACCATAATTTCACTTTGCAAAAAAAAAGACAGATTCTTCGAGGGTCATCATATCCGCAGATGTCCATTTTTTGCCCAAAAGCAAGTGAAGACCAAAAACAAAAAAAGGTCAGTAAGTCTGCGGACGTCCATTTTTTGGTCCGAAAGCAGGTGAAGACCAAAAAAAAATAAATAAATAAGAGGTCATCAAGCCCGCGGATGTTCATTTTTTCGCCCAAAGCAAGTGAAGACCAAAAAAATAAAGAATACAAGGTCAAACTTCTCATAATTTTTTGTGGAAGAATAATATGACATGTTTTTGTTGTCATTGCTCATAATGCCAAAAAGGACATTCGGGCATTGTTTAGCGTTCTCGGAGGACAATTTTTTTGGTCAAAACGGAGGACATATGTCCTCCAAAAGAAGGACGGACCAGACAGACCTAAAAAATATTGAACAAAGTTGCTGGACCGTTGAGTGATTGGATTTAAAACACTGACAATAAATTTGTGATAAAATTTTTGTGCAATTTTGTGATACGGTACTACCGTATTTTCCGAGGTAACCTATAGTCGAAATGTTGACTCCTAAAATTTTTGTATAAATATCAGAGGTCGACATGTGCCGAGTAAACTTTCAGGGTACATTGAAAAATTAATTTTATTGAGAAATATTTGCACATATACACAGAATTGGAAATATCGATTAGAAATCGATATCAATATTCTCTACTTTTTCGTCATCGAATGCAACATTTCTCTACTTTTTTTTTCATTATCGATTGGGACTTTTTCCTACTTTTTTGCATGGTAAATCGATATTAATGAATCGATACCTATTATCTGAATAAGTTCCTTCAAAAGTTTTTATTTTTTGTTATTTTTAGTACCTCATCTGGTTTTTGTGGTGTTTGCAAGTAAATATTTTACTTTACGTCCGCATAAGAACAGCGGAAAATTCTGTATGCACTATGATTTTTGATTTCATTCCAAAATATAACACGAGACCGGAAGAGGTTTGCTTAACGTTTGGTCACTAGGTATCGCCACAGTGTATCCATTATTACCAAAGGTGGGCACAATTTCGTTAATCGTTAATTTGTTAATAACGAAACTAACTTTTTCATTAACTAGTTAATTCGTTAAACTTCTTTTTGAAATTAACGGACTAAATTAACTTCCGTTAAATTTTTTTAAACAGTTATTTCTCTTATTGTTGGTTAAGTTTGACATCGATAAACTAGCACTATGCGACCAATGAGGTCAAAAAGCGAGATAAAAGCAACGGGCTACTGCTTGTGAGCAGAAAAATTGCTTATATGCTTACGCAAACATTGATATAAAAAATTTTTTAGCATTTTTTTTGAAAAGAAATGCCGTTTTATGTCAAAATTAACGATTTAACGAATTTAATTGACTTCCGTTAATTGGAGCTGAATTTAACGAATTAACGTTAACGGAGGTACATAACTGTGTTAACGAAGTACTAGTTAACGAAGCTAACGTCTTGCATTAACTTGCCCATCTATGATTATTTCTAATGGTGGAACCACTCTCTATGCTCAGTGTCCGGAACGAAAGTCAGAGTTGAGAGTTCATCTGTTCAAATCGTGTTGCCCCATCCTACACTGAGAAATGAAAAAAATAATGGCGAGCAATTTCATTGTATTTATTAGACTATGAACTGCTTGTCCCTTTTTTTCATTTCTTCTACGTAGTTAAGAAATCTGCAATGGCTCCTAGAAAATTTAAAAAACAGGAAGTAAAAACAGCAAATTTTGAAAACGGCAACAATAGCAATTGTTACACCACAGTATTTTTGTAAATTTTGTGGACGTACGTAACAATGATCTTTTGTTAAGTGGGCCCACTGTAAGAACTATAAATACGCTGTGGTATCGCTTTGTAGAAGGCAGGCCAGGGCCAACCAGTCCAGTGCAGTTGTGAGGCTAATAAAGTGATTTTTAATCATTTTTTCACCAGCTTTTTTCATTTATATAAAAGATTACCTCTGATACTAGTAAGAATACTTTTGTGCTTCGAAAATTGTAGAAAAAGGTTTATAGTCAACAGCATCTGAAGTAGGCCAGGATCAAAGGTAGAAAGTATTTAAAAGAAATAGTGATCTTTGATCTTTTTTACAGTGAAAAGGGAAAGTGAGTAAGCCTTCTGGTATGCCTGTTTTAAACTGCCCATCATAATATGCCATGCTTTTAATATCGACATTCTCCACTTTGCCTAACCTGAAGTCCCCTCATTAGCATCAAAATATGTTGACGCTGTCCCTGTCAACTGAGTCAGAAAAAAGTATCAATTTTATGTTATCGATTGATTGATATTTTCTACTTTTTATTTTTGTTATCGAATGTTGGAATCTCTACTTTTTTTGAGGTACCTGTATCGAATAGCTAGGCTATCGAATTATTCTTTACAGTACTTTTTCATTAGGTTTATCGATTTCCAATCCTGCATATTTACATTACAATTAACATACTGGCATAAATTGTACTTACCGGTATACCGGTACATATCTGTTTTTTTTTTTTGTTTTTGGCAGCCTAGAGCAAATTTTGGGCTCTATAATTATCTGTATATAGTAATTTGTTTTGTTAAAGCTAAATTTGCTGAGTCATGGGTGATTTTGTGGCTGTGCAAAACATCTTCCAATGATTTGTTTAGTGTTTACATAACTTGATGCACGTTTTAAACCCTCTGGGTGTTGTCACTTTTCCCTGTTAATGCATGTTACATTCTCATGCTATTCTTGATGCTGTTTTTGTGCTGTATGTTAGCGTGCATTAGCGAGAAAATAATAATAACTGCTTAGCCTAAAATCTTTCTAGTTCATCTTCCTCATTGTCCAATTTAAACAGTTCTAACGTTTGTGCATCTGTAAGGTCTCATCAGAACATCATCAGATCATTGTATACTATATAATATGGTAAATTTTGAAAGGCTGTTACTGGTAGTCTAGAAGAAAAGGGGTCGACTTATATGGCGAGTATAGACTAGCCTGAAATTCTGGTTTTTAGGCCTAAAAATTTAGGTCGACTTATCTCCCAGATAGACTTATTAGCTTATCGATAAACCCTGGAAAATATGGTATATATCTAAACACACCTTTACTGTTTGGTGCGTATATACGAACGTGATCTTACAATTGGAAAGAGGGTTAGCAGAAAAACTTTGATTTTTAATGGACTATGACTACTAAATGTTAAATAAAAAATTTCGTGAATAACAAAAATTTTTGAGACAGCGACATGATCATTTTTTAGATACTTATGAACTTTTTGGTTCCAATAATGAGGCATATGGTATGTTCAATGATTTTCCTCAAACTTTGATTTTTCTGAATATATATAGTACTCATTTTCAATTGCTTGCAAAATCGCTGTTTGCTGGTTTTTACTGTATTATCATACTCTACCCTTGTACTGTATAATTTGCAGTCTGTAGGCTAGATTAGTACTGGTACTGTATCATGGATATTACTTCAACAAGCGATGATTCTTCTACAAAAAGAACTGCATCAGAAAAGTCTTGGAAATATATATCAAGTAAATTGTGGGTGTTGCTGTACCATACTGTCTACTGGTAGGATACGGTATGCATTAAGTTGGCCTAGTCAAAACAATTTTTGTACCTTTATTCTAGACTAGCTTTTTCACAACTTTGGCAAAATGTGTTCCAGTTGGTTTCGTGTGTAAAGAAATAGGAAGTGTCTATTTCACCGGAATTCGGCTCCCCTGCTTTGATTTTCAAACTTCGGGAACCGTTTTCCGGCTACTGAACCATGCTTTTCACTCTAGAGGAACTGGAAAACGGTGGAAAATGGTTACCAAAGTTTAAAACTCAAAACAGGGGAACTGAATACGGTTCTCGTAATGCCATTCTCACAGTAGAGGATCTAAAAGCTTGGTTATGGTAGTTTGATAATGGAAGTAGGGGAACTGAAAGCATGAGAATGGTAGTTGATAATGGAAGTCGTGTAACTTTATAGTTCAGAGTTGGGTTGAGGTCAGGAGAAAGTTAGGTCAGGGATTGTGGTCGAGGGAGTTTGAGTTGGAGGGGTTGGGATCAGAGGGGTCGAGGGAGTTTGGGTCAGGGGGTTGGAGTCAGGGTAGTTAGGGTCGTTTGGTAATGTACTGCGAAACTCAAACTACTGTAACTGAAAGTTATGCCCAAACATGGCAAAATTTCTGATTACCGAACTTCGAAAATCGTGGTTGCTTAACCGTTTCCTGGTGAAACAGAAGCTTCCAAATATATATGGCTGGATCCGTTGTTTGTTGATATTAATTTTTAGTACATTCAACTTCTCAAGTGTTTTGGTAACTGGTTTAGCTTAGACCATTTGTCTGAGTACTGGTATACATGCAGTAAGGGAGTGCGGTACCAAACTAATTTAAACTAGCTCCCAGTTGGTCTAATTAACTTCTGATCGTATCAGTACAAGGTTTGAGATGTTACTGTATAATATACTGGTGTGTACTCTGGACTAAGTTGTTGGTACTTGATATGTACCGGTATTTATTCTAGTGGAGTGTGACGATTTAATTGTGTCAAATGTTGGTTGTGTGATACCAGTACTGTAATACGGCCCACTTCAGTATGCCATTTTTCAATCTAATTTAGATCTTTGTTGCACTTGCTGTATTGCTAGATTGTGCCAAAAGTGTGTAATATATGGTGGGACCCTTTTCTGAGCTTAGCACATGAGCGACATAGCCCAAAGAAACGTTATATTAGTGACACTCGTTTCCATTAGCTTAACCAGGAATTCAATCCCATGTACCTCTTGCATTCCTGCGCTGGTACCAACGCCATCGAAGTACTACATCAACTTGTCAGATTGCAATATTTTCTCTTTCAACGTTTTCAGCGTCTCGAACATTTTTGAATGTTACAATAAAAAGCATGGTGTTGTGTAGAATTCATTGTTGTTCAAACATTGCTTTTGTTTGGTCTTTAGATAAAATGGACTATGACTACTAAATGTTAAATAAAAAATTTCGTGAATAACAAAAATTTTTGAGACAGCGACATGATCATTTTTTAGATACTTATGAACTTTTTGGTTCCAATAATGAGGCATATGGTATGTTCAATGATTTTCATAAATATCTGTATCTTTTGCAGAAATTTGACAGATCTACCTTGTAGAAGACTTTATTGCAAAGAAGGAAAAAAGCATGATGTTGCATTATATTATATTCGTGAAACATTTTATGCTATAAATGCAACGTGTCCTCATATGGGTATGTTTATTAGTATTAATTGTTTGATAGTATAATATAATATCACAGAATTGCACTAAAATTTTATTACAAATTCATTTACTTTATGTTTTTCCTTGTGCAGTGCATAAAATGTTTCAACTTTTTGCATTGCATAGCATAATTCTTTTCTAAATAAATGCATGGCTAAGTGAAGTGCAACCTCAATGTAATAAAGATCACCTCTTCATATACCATGCCTAATCTGCTGCATCATTGGATAAAATGCATCACAATTTATTGTTAATGGAATAATTATGGTTTAAATTGTGCCAGCAAACTGAATCATTATATTTTGAAATTGGTGTTGTGTATCGCGGAAGCGCGTAGAAATATAAAAATTGGTTCAAAGTTAAATCAGACTTAATGGTTTGAAATGTACCCTTGCAGCCGTTTTTTCTGCAAGGTTCCCAATTTGAAGCTTCACCCCAGGTGGCATTTTTTTTTAAACATCGTCATTATGTGTGTGTTAGCCAGGGCTGCGAACTCGATCGAATTTTATCCGAGTTCAACCTATTTAGCGAGTTCGAGTTCTCTAATTTAATTATTTACGAGTTCGACAAAAATAAGCTTTTTCGAGTTCAGGCCTGTTTTCTTTTTTTTCGGTAAAGTTTCGGTCATGGTACAACCAAACTAAATTCGTAAAAACCGAAAAAATTGAAGCCATTTCGGTTAATTGACCGAAGTAAATATATTGCCAATATACAAGCAACAATTACAAACGGACTACCGGTGTCACAGTGTCAGGTTTAACAGACATCAAACTGATCAAAGTAGTTTTTATTTGTGTTGCGGTTACAAAGAAAAATTTCGTAGTGATCTATTATTTCTTTTCAACAATTTAAATATCTTTCTAATGAACTCGAACAGTTTTATTCTAGTTCGAGTGCAGAAAAAATATTTTTTCGAGTTCGGCAAAATGATCGAGTTCTTTCTAATACAAATGCAGTTTGCACGGAATTTTTTTATCACAGTAAGTCTAGCACCTTTGCATAATTTTTTTTTTTTGGTTATTTCATTGTCTGCACATTGCACAACTCGTATTTCTCGTGCAATGTCCCTTAACGCAATATAGCAATGGTGTTTGTGGGCAATATTTTCCACTTTTAGCCAGTGCCCACACTTTCTTTTTATCCAGCTCTTTGTGTATAGGTGGTCCCTTAGATACAATAATTGATATTGAACAAATTCTTAAAATGGATGAACCTCATGCATTCTGTCCTTGGCATTTGTATTACTACAATTTGAGAACTGGGGAGTCGCCTCAAAAACTTAAAGTAAGAATGCGTGCTTTACGTAAAGGATTTTCTAGGCCATTGCTTTGTTTGTTGGGGGGCATGTGATTCGTTAAGCATGAGAAAATGCTAATTGAATTTGTTCTTTGCATGGTGGCTTTTTGAAAAATCGAAAAGATTGCGCATACCAGAATATGAGTTTGATCGGTTTGTTTCATATTTTATTGAGCAATTTATCCATTGGTGCAAATCATCTGTGAAATACTTCTACATAAGCAATTACTTAAATCCATTTTAACTGGACTAACATTATAATTTTCAGGTAGAAACGTATGAAGTCAAAATCGAAGATGGAGATTTGTATGTTGCACATCAGTTTGAACTTTCCCTGCAACCGTTTTCGGCCAAGAAGTGATTTTTATGTTTTGCTATGCATTGCTGATTATACAGCAAATGCTATTCAGATAATTATTATTATAGGTTTTTATTACTAACAATCAGAGATGGCCATTTATCGAGATAATTTATTGGCGATAGTTTATTACCAACTGTCGCTCAAAGTAGTTTTGATTTATTCATTACTAATGATTTTGTAACATATTTTGTTATCGCCATTAAATTATTGCGATAAGCGATTCTGTATACACACAGTGTTCAAAGTTTTATACAGTGAGTTGGCGCTATGAAAAAAATATACGGTGTCCCCGAAGTCTTGTTGCAGTTATTTTAAAAAATCTGTTTTATTTAATGGCATGACAAAGTTCTTGAACGGCTCTTTTCTTGAAAAATCTAGAAAAACCTTTTTGCAATTTGATTTACGAAAAAGAAGAAAACTTCGTCAGCACATTGAAAATTTACCGAAACTTTTATCGGTGATAAATAATTTATCGATTACCGATATCACTATTAAGAAATTGAGATTTATTGATTATTTAAAATTATCGGTATCGCCCAAGGCTTTTTGAAATCATTGATTATCGTTATCATTTCAGCTAAAAATGCTGTTTCTTTACCGCATGGTTTACATTGAAATTGTTAATCTGCTCCCAATCGTACCGTTTGCCAAAGTCTATAATAATAAGTACGAACAAGCAGTGACAGTCTTATTGCTAACGATGTGGTGAGTCGAGTCCGAGTATTAAAGCAATTACTTATCATTATGACCTGTTTTTTGCTCTGTATCCCAATTTGAGTCGAAATTAGGACTTCTACGGACGTGATTTCCTTTTTTTGCTCTTTCACCTGATTTTGAGTTCATATCTTGACGTCGTAGTTACTCGGCGGAGTAATGTCGGGAATACTCGTTACTCGGCGAATCCGAGTAATTTTCCTTGAGGCACATCCCTACTTAATGCTTACAGGTGAATTGAGTTTTCACGAGTCAATTTATATAGCATACTCTTACGCTTATTTTCTGATATATCGGTACTACGTTCATTACGCAAAAAATGTTCATGTGTTAGAATTACCGTGTTTTTTATTGTTACTGTAATAAGTTGTTATATAAAGAGTGACGGGTCTGAATCAATGGTGTGTAGCTTTTGTGAAATGGTACTGTAGGCTAGCTAGAAAGATCAAACAAAATTTCGTCAAATACTAAAACAAAGCTTTATGTCAAAGTTGTGGCACTTTGTTGATGTATGCTAAGTCATTTTTTTATGTGTATTAAGACGATTGCAAACAGTGGCGTAGCAAGGGTATCCTGCGCCCCCTGTGTTTTACAATTCTATGATTATCTGTACCAGCAGATTCGTCTTGTCTTCGTATATCGGCCGATTGTCTTTTTGCATAGCCACTACTTTAAAAATTTTTTTTCGTAAATTTTCTAGATTCATTCAAAAACGCTTCAAATTGGGCTCGCCGTTTTCGACCCTGAGCTCCACTCTCTTTTTTTGGCATAATCTTCCTACCAGTTAAATCGCTAACAATGTAAACTCTAAAAACGCTTATCTGTTTTTACAAATTAGAGATATTATATTTAACGGTGCGGCAATTTTTCTGAGCCAGAGGCGGGCCGGTGAAAACTTATCACATGCAATCCCTTGAGTGCAATCAGAAGACATTGTGGAGAGAGATGCAGAACGAAATTGGCAGTTTTTGCCAAAATTACATTTTTTGCTCTAATACTGTAGAATAGATCGTCCCAACTGAATGTCAAGGATACAAAAGACACACTACAGGACCCCCCCATCCAGGGCTTAAAAGAGGGGGGCTGGGGATTACAGGGGGCAATCTGCCCCGGGTCCATGGGTGTGTAGGAGTCCATGAAAGAGCATTTTGGGGGCCCATCATAGAGGTCCCAAAGTAGTGTGGTGAGAGATTCCCTTAGCTGTCGAAGAGCCCCGGATTCCATTTGGGAGCCCCGAATTATGGTTGAAGACCTTTTTGTTATTTTTGGAGAGGCCTTATAGCCGTCAAGGGTCCCCGGTTTCCATTTGAGGTCACCCAATTTCAAAGATCTTTTTTTTCGGAGACCACTTAGCCGTCAAGAGGACCAAGATTCCATTTAAGGGCCGAGAATTCTGGGTGAAGACCTTTCTTTTCTTTTATGGAGACGACAACATCCCAACGGTCGGCTAGGGGCCCACACTGGGAAAAGCTGCCCACCAGTGACGTGCGGTGAGGTTCAGGTTTGGTGAGGCACTTAATATTTTTTAAATGTAGTACAATGATTATTTGAAAAAAAGGGATTGTATAGATGTACACTGATTTGATTCGACAATAAAAAAACAAACACATCGCTTTTCTGTTATTTTGACTCATTTATAAATAAAATCCATGCGCCTATCTTTTTGAACGAAAACGTCTGTGACTTTGTTGTAAAATTTGTGCTTGTTTCGTTGCAACTTTTGCAGTCTTTCCGTCTCTATAGCAATAAGAGCTAGAGACGTGAGACGATCTTCTTCAGTTCGGTTTCTGTTATACGTCTTGATTCTTTTCAACGCTGAGAACGACCTTTCTACCGAAGCAGTTGTGGCGGGTATTGTGAGAACCAATTTGAGTAGTTTTGTAACCTCGGGAACTGTCTTAGTCAAGTCGTGTTTGTGCAAAAAATTGAGAAGCCCAGTGGGAGTTTTGCATTCGTTTTTAACAGTTGATGAACTGCATAATCCGATAAGATCAGCCTTGAGTTTAACAAAATCAAAAAGCTTTGCGTAAGTTTTTGACAAAATTTCCAGTTTTGTATCAAACTCCCGATTCATTTGTGAAAATTTAGAGCAATCAACTAAACCCAGAAATGCAAGGTCACTAAAGTTGTCAAATCTTGACTTTAACTGAGCAATAATGTTATCCAAAATATTATAGAATAATTGCTTCCTTTTGTCTTTCATTGACCGCAGTCTTTCTGCATCAATAGCTTCTATCAAGCCAAGCGTTGCGCATTTTTCCTCAAAACGCTTGTAGCAGTTTTCAAACTCTTGTCTCATGCATTCCACATACGCAATGGTTTCGCGTATTTGTTCGCAACAAAATCCAATGTCCATTATTTTGTTTTGCAGCACTCTGAACAAGGCATCAGTTTTGTTAAATACGCTCTCATAAACCACAATAAGAAAGCAAGTGGAAGTTTTTGTAAGCCACCGCTCGTATCCAGCAGATTTAATTACCGTTTCATCATCCCACCTTCCTTCATCATTGTCAATAGCGCGAAACAGGTTAAGCAGATCGGAGTGATGCATGCTTACTGTTTGCAACAGTCTGGAATTTGAGCTCCATCTGGTGGGTGACGCCCTTGGTATACGTCGCTTCACAACTTCATTCAATAGTTGGGTGCGCTTGGTAGATTTGCTAAAAAATGCGCTTAATCCTTCCAGTGTTTTGAAAAAGTATTTTGCTATCAGGAATACATTTCGCTGAATGCAAAAGCATAAGGTTTAGTTTATGTGCGTAGCAATGCGTGAACATGGCTTCAGGCACCTTCGCTTTTATTTTTGATTGCACACCGTGCAATTCTGACGACATCACTGATGCAGACTTGGACAACTAGAAAAATTTCGGCTTTTCCAAATTAGATTAGAATTAGAATTAGAGCTACACAGTTTTTCCAAATTAGATTAGAATTAGAGCTACATAGTTTTTCCAAATTAGATCAGAATTAGTGAATTCGCAAAAACTTGGAAATGAAATCAACTTCCGAATTAAAATTAGAACGAATAAGAAATAGGCATACAGTAAACCCTCGTTTATCGCGGTTAATGCGGTCCAGACACCACTGCGATAAGTGAAAAACCGCGAAGTGGCGGTACTACACGAAAGAATTCTCGCCGCCTTTGGGCTGATAAAGGTTTACAGTACATGAACGCTTAGTTTTTGACACCTATTCGTACACATCAGTATTGATGAACGCTGCTTACGCCTACTCTTTCGAAAACTGAAGGATAAGAACACGGAAAACTAGAAATGTTTTCTGTTTTTTTAACGCCACCCAATACTGTACATTATTTATAGTAATTGAGTAGGTACAGTAATGAGGCCTTCACGTTTGTTCGAGAAGAGCCTCATCATCAGATATCTGTGCAGACAATCAGTGATGTGATATGCACCATGCAGCGATTGTCTCTACGGCTAAAAAGTAAAAGGACAGTAATTTTTTTAACTCTAGGTTATAAGTGATGTAGTTTAGTGCTGATACAGCAGCCTAGTATAGCATGTAAAACAACATACAAGTACTATCAGGCCTACTATTGTTTATTCCAACTTGTGGTGCTGAAACAATCTTCGAATAAAAGTTTTTATTCTAGCACTATCGTTACTACAGCAATCTTGAACAGTTTCTTGTCATGATGCAATGATAATGAAGATTGTTGCTAATGCACGCCGCCAGGCTATGCAAAACATTTAGTTCTAAAACTAACTTCCAGAAACACTGTGTGTGTATCGAAAAGGCGTAGGCCTAGTAATTTTCCATGCATAGCCGCTTTGCCAGCCTACTCTACACTATCTAGATTCTATATCCTAACTTACTACACTACAAGTTACTACAGTATAAAATAGTTATTATGTCACTATGGCTACTATTCGTCACAATTGCTAACTAAGCAATGCGATGGCGGCTTGGCACTGGTTTTCCTTGCACAAGGGATATTCTTGCATAACTTGTTGAAAAACGTCGTTGGACAAACTAGCATTTTCGGCAAAACCGGAAATTAGATTAGAATTAGAATTAGAGCTACACAGTTTTTCCAAATTAGATTAGAATTAGAATTAGAGCATAGAAACATTTCGCAAATTAGATTAGAATTAGATTAGCGGCATTTCGCTCTAATTAGTGTAATTAGAAAACTAGAATTATCTAGTTGTCCAAGTCTGCACTGATGCTCCATCGTACGTTTGTGCCACCAGCTTTTCAACGCAGTTATACTTCTGCAGCACTTTAAAAATATATTCTGCAATTGCAGATGCTCGTCTATCGTCGCTCACATCATCAAACCCCAAAAACGCTTCTTTTATCTTACACGAGCTTTCACAAACATAACGAAAAATCACAGAGATTTGTGCCTTTTGAGCAGGGCCGTAGCCAGCCGGACCAGCTTGGGGGGGCGAAACAAATGACCTTTTTTTCAACGATATAGCCATCCTAAGGTGTTTTCTGAAAAATTAACTGGGCTACGCCCCCAGCCGCTGACGGAATTTTCGAATTTTAAGCAAAAAATACTTCATTTTAACGCACTTCTATTAAAAAAAAGTACTTGTAACTGATTCAATAATACTGGTAGCAAAAGGACCAGAAGCAGAAATCATCGCATAAAGCTGATACAAAAGTTATTTTTCAGCCAGGGGGGGCGGCGCCCCCCCTGGCTCCCGGCTGGCTACGGCCCTGCTTTTGAGTGACATCTGTCGTTTCGTCTACTTCAATAGCGACAAATGAGGCCTCATCAATATCCTTTCTGATGTCACTTCGAATTACTTCAGCCACAGCTTCAATCAAATCGTTCTGTATCCGATTGGACAAGCCAGAAAAGACGGTAGATGATTCCAAATGTCGAGCCAGCCTTTCGTCATTTTCAGCTAGAGTGTATATTAGTTCAACATAATTGCCGCGATTTAGAGAATTGGCGCTTTCGTCGTTTCCACGAAAAGCTAACTCTTGTTTTGCTAAAAAACATGTAGCATTTATAAAAACTTTCAAAATCTCTCGATTTTCTTTAACTTTAGAATTGTGAAAGCTAACGTTAAGTCTTTGTTGTTTGTTTAAAGCTATATCAATTCTCAAAGATCCAAAAGTTTTCAAAGAAATTTGGCTCGGGATATGGGAAATCGAATTTTCATGCTTGTTGAGGCTTCTCGGCAAATTTTTTAAGTCACAAAACCCAGTTTTTGTCCAAACGCTATCAGCTTTTGAAAACAAAAGACAGGGAAAACAGAAAAGACGGTTTTTCAGATGACAACCACAAAGCCATTCTTTTTTTGTGTACCAATCTTTTTGAAAAGTCCGAGTGATTTTTTTCTGTCTAGTTAACTGATGCAACTCTCTTAGCTCCGGAATAGGCCGGCCCGCTTTTAAGACCTCCACTTTACGCTGAAAACTTAGTTTTGAAAAATCTCTGAGCTTCGAAATTAAATCCTCTTCCATTTTATTAAACCTTTTTCGAAATAAACAGTAGCAATTTAGCAACTATTAGGAATTTTGAGGTGGTGCAGGCAGGAAGATAGGAAGCCACGTAGCCAAGATTTTAAGCTGGCTCCAGCATGGATTATCAGCTCCGGACAAATGGAATCAGGTCCAGGAGCTTTGCCTGGTTTTAAATGTTGGAGGGCAGCAGCGAACTCCCGATGGGAAAAACTCCCAGAGACATTCGCAGGATGTAATGGATCAGCCCTCCAAAGGTCAGACACTTCTTGTAAAACGAGCCGAGATGAGCGTCGATTCACACCTTCGTATTTCCCGTTTTTAACTAGCTGAGAAGCAATAGCATCAGCTGAAACGGGACATTGACGAGGGGATTGTCGTGACCTACCAGTCAAGTTGTTTATAGTATTCCATGCCAGCCGGCTGGAGTGCGAAAAGTCAATGTTGCGGACCGTCTCTGACCAGCGATTTCTCCGCTTCCCGTCGAGCCTTGTGAGTAGGGCTGTGGCAGCCCTATCCGAATCAGGGCCCCCAGGTGACTGCAGGAAATGCTGATAGAGGTCTTCACACTCCGCATCCCAGCAAGGTATGTGGTTTGATCGTCGACCACGAGGGATGCATTTCTTCGCCGCAGTGCTTATTACCTTGCAAAAGCACTGGTAAACCTGATCGATGTTTTGAGATTCAGGTGGCGGTATACTCTTGGCCAGTTTGTTGGTTAGGTTAGAATAGTGGTCCCAGTTGACCTTGCGGAAGTTCCATCGCTTTACAGGCTTGCTCGGTTTTGGATGAGCAAGTTTGGGTGGACTTATAAGCGAGGGTCGGTGCTGTGACCTTGGGAACTTTCCTAAGATACGTCTGTCAGGTAAGCGACTGTCCAAATCGACACTGGCAAATGCAAGATCTGGGTTGGTGCAGTGGCGCGGGAACGTTTTTTGGACAGGGGGGGCTCAAAATAGTAAGATCGTGTCAACGTCTGGGGGGCGAAGCCCCCCAGACCCCCCTTTTTTCGAACGCACGTTTTTAAGAGCAGGACACTCAGCAGACCTATTTTGATAGACATCAATTGCATGCCCGCTCAAGTGACCGGAACTTTTTCAGGATAATTTTTTATCGTGGAAAACAAGATTGCTTACTACCATTAGGCTTTTCTAACCATGCTCGAATCACTACTCATGTATTTGTAAAATGCAAATACCTCAATGACAAAACCAAAAAGTAGGCAAACAAAATTTGTCCGATCTAACTTTTGCTTTGCTGATCAGAGTTACATGCAACAAACAATGCCCCATTGAGGTTTAAAAATAACAAAAAACACACAATCAAAATAAAGCACTGAACCATTTTTTAACATAATGAGATGTGTAGATATAGGTATTTAGGTAGGCGTACTAGCTCAATTTTAGTAACAATCATCGGCAGTGCTCGAGTTGTGAAAACACTTATGGGGGGTGGTAGGCTACAACTTTTCACGCAGACCTAAAAAGAAATGGTCATTATAGTTGTAAGAATTGGTTTACGCTAAAATGTTTTATGGGGGGATGGTGTTGTTTTCAGGGGGGATGGCATCCCCCTCAAATCGAGTAGCCTACTGATCATCGGTGCCAGTTTAGTAGTGATTTAGCCGCTTCATTGGGTTGGTAGAAAAAATTCAAAACCATTAAAAAACTCAACCAGAAGAGAACTTGCACCAGCTCATATCAGCTTGATTAGGGGTGCCCAACCAGTCGATCGCGATGTACCGGTCGATCTTTGGATGCTTGGCTGTCGATCCCGGGTTAATTTGGCATGTGCACAAATCAGGTTGGCCACCAACATTTCCAGTTCATGTAACGCGTCCGGGCCATGAAGACCTTTTTTTTAGCTCTTCACAAAAATTTTGGTGGAATTCGGAACATCTGAAGGATTGAGGACCGTTTTTTTGCACTTCACCGTATTTTCGTTTACGATTTACGTAATTCCCATGATCAGTAGCGACTTTCATTCGAGCATTCAGAGTAGTTTGGCGTAAAGTGTTTGGCAGCTACAAGAATTGGCAGCCATTATACTTTTACTGGTCCATCGTCCATGACTGCTGCAAAGGTTTGCAAACGCTGATATAAAACACGGTTAAAAATAAAATTCAAAAATTGAAAATTTTACCAAATTTTACGTTGACCTAGTGAATAATAACTAACTGATTTTTAAAAGAATAGTGATTCTTCGTTGGTTAAAAGCACTTTAAGAAATATTTGCTTCATTACGTATGTACGTTGCGAGCATTAATACCGTCGCACTCAGTGCATAATTTTTTCAATTGTCAGGGGGGGCTCAAATGGTTCAGGGGGGCTAAAAAAAGTTCAGGGGGGGCTTGAGCCCCCCCTGGCACCCTACTTCCCGCGCCTATGGTTCAGTTCCCGTAAACGAAAAGTTGAGAAATGCTCGAAATGTAGGCTTAGTCTTGGTTTGTTTTCATTGGCAAAGCAGAGACAGGTAAAGGTTAAAGTACTGTTTAGTTTTAAGTTCAATACTAAAGAGTTACCGGTAATTGATCTGTAGGTTAGAATAGAAACGATAGCATGAGTATTGCATTGGACTTAAAACTAAACGGTACTTTAACCTTCACCTGCCACTGCTTTGCCAATGAAAACAAAACTAAGAGCTAAAATTAAAAAAGATCAGGCGGAAAACTGAACATAAAATTAGTTTCTTTTGCAAACGTGGCCTACAGCCAATTGTACCTACTACTTTCACAACCTACTTTGCTTGCGATTCCTACGACAAAGTAGAAAATTTTCTACTTCGTCGCAGGAATCGTAGAACGCACTTCTTTTCACTTGCGATGACCGCACTCGCTTCAGTCGCATTCTGTGTGCGTAGTTAGCGCGATTGGTCGCTGGAATCGCATCGCACGAGTCGCACGATTTTTGCGTAAGAAAATCGCAGCTGTGTGCATTGGCAGTCGCAGCAGTTGACGCAAACGTGATCGCAATGGTCGTGGCGCATCGCAACGAGCTCAGTGTGCAGCCGCCTTTAGTTCATACCTACGTCATATAGCACATAGGAATGAAAAGTTAGTTCATACCTATGTGATATAGCACATGGGATCGTTAAAAAGGCTACAATACATAAGAAAGTAAGGGTTTACGAATGGCACCCCATAAGCTGCAAATAAAAAGTAAGCCCATGAAACTAATAATAAAAACCTTCCCTTTGATGCTTTGCGCGTGAAACAATCCAATTCTTTTTCTCCCGGCGGTACATGATTACACCAGCCGGTTAGCTCAGTCGTTAAGCGCACGCCATCGGTACGGGAGGTCAGGGGTTCGATTCCCGTTCCGGTCAAATTGACACAGTGTTACCAACGGCTCGCCACCGTTGTAAAATTTCTTCGGAGCTGTGTTGCCCAGGCGCTAAGCAGCGGAGATAGGCTTCGTCACCCGTTACACGCTTCGGCGTAATACCGCCAGTATAATGAAGATTTGATTTTGGTGCATGGCTACAAAAGCAAAACCCGTAGTACCATGCACAAAAACGGGTGCCGCGTGTCTATATCTTTCATGCAATGCTCGCTTTGTTTCTTCAGTTTTATCGACGCGAGTAGAAAAAAAAGCACGCGCTTTGCATTTTCTTTGCTTTTAAAACAATGCATCGTTTCTTTTAGTAGTCGTGTTGTATAATTTATTCGTTTAGTAGTCGAGGTTTTAAATGTAGTGAGCCTTCAATAGCCATTGAAAGGGCGATCTGGGCCGCGTTAAAAAAAGGTTGCCGACCACTGCGATAAGGTATTGTGATCGAAAATTTTGTTGATTGTCACTACACAGTACATGAATAATGACGTCCGACTATTTCACTATCTGGTAGAAATTCGGTTATTACATTTCCATTGATTTGCATTTTGTGAGGTAAAAGTTTCGTCACAATTTGTGACCATATTAATTAATCCATATTATTTGATTCATCACCTTTCGTAGCAGCTGTCAGCGTAATAGCTTTATCTTTGCTATCAGCTCGCAGCCTAATATAAGTTTGGGAGAGAGATCTTTAATATCCATATGATAGCAATAGATAATAAGTTTAGAACATAAAACGTTTTTAATTTAAAAATAACTTGCAGAAAATATGCTAAGCGTTTTCAAACAACTCCACCGTCCTTGGTGATGATGATTTCTTTATTTTTATCCTCCTATCACGAGAAAGCGACGGAGACGCTATGAATAGGACGAATCCAGAGTTCCAGACTCGCTTAGCAGTTGCCCTTGTTTCCGATTTTTCCGCTTGAATTTTGCTTCGGACTTCCTCAATTTGCGTCTTGTTAAATTCCTCCAAGCAGAGATAATTGCCATGAAGCATCTTATTCAAGGATGCAACAACGATGCTTGGGTGGGAGTTAAACCGTCAACCTTGCGATCATGGCCGTCGTAAACACGACGCTCGGAACCCCACTCGGCCACGCTGCCGTCCATCATCAGAACATGATCGAAAATGGAAAGCTAACGCGCCCAGGGCAAACTAGTTCAAGTGAAAAGCAAAACGGGTACGACACAACTCGTACCCTTGCTGTTTTGCTTTTCGCTGATTAGTTTTCCATGCGTTAACTTTTTATTTCTGATCATGCTGTAATGAAGGACTGACGATTTGTCCGAAAACGTTCAGTTTATTTTCTGTACCGGCATGTTATTTTGTAAATATGGTTCAGTCTATAATAGTTGAAGAAATTCATGTTCATAGTCTCAAAACTTTTGAAACGAGATAACTTGCAAAGAAAAACAGAGGTGGGGGATCTGGGGGGCTCCGCCCCTTAGAAGTTGACACGGTCTTGACGTTTTAGTTGGTGGTGCTATGATTCATCACTACCAACAATTTCCACACATGTACGCCAACTGAGCATGACCCACCGGCCACCGCGAAACCCTTAAAACTGCTTCAATAAACACATAGATTTCAGAGATAAAGAACCATTGGAGATTGGATTACTGCCAGAAGCCAGGAAATAGCAAAGCACAATCAGTGCTCCCGCTTGCAACAAAATTTGTAAAAAAAAAGCTTTTTGAGGCCATGTTTTTTTAAAAATACAAAGGCAAAAAAAAAACATTTATGCTACATCTCTAATCTTGGGAGCGCCACTGATGTGGAGTAATTGTAATTGCTGTTCTTTAAATATAGTCACATTTTGGTTACTTTTTTTCAAAAATAAAGTCACATTTTCAAGTTTTTAGGTCACAAAAAAATCGCCCTCGTTATCAATCCAGCCAAAGGACTCTGAGAAAATTTGGAGTAGGACGAGAGCACAAGGTTTTGTAGCAATTAATTGCACTCTAGCAAAGTCCTCACTACTACGTAAAAGTCTAGTATAAATCATCTAAAAATGATTTACAAATGGTTCACAGAGGTGAAGTCAACATAGGATGGAAATGATTTGCATTTCAAAAGTTGCTAACAGATCATAGTACACACAAGATCTACAGACAACAAACAATAATTTTTTAAACTTTTTAAAATTTAATGCGCTCTACCCATTTTTTCAAATCACAAGCTAATAAAGCAAAAATGCTACGCCAAAACGAAGAAAATTGTCTCACCAAGATAAGTCGTCACAAACACTTTTAAAACTTCAATAGTATCTCTTTTACTGCAGTCAAACAAAAACTAAAGTACAGATTTTCTTTAAAAATAAAGACTACTTAACACAATACAAATTACTCTATAAGCTTCTTAGATTTGAAAAACTTTCTTAGGTAGAGAACTTGCCAAGTAGCAAGGCCAATAAGGCACAACATCGAAAAAACACTAAAATATAAAACCCTCGAATTTGTAGATTCATTAGTATTTTTCATTTCTTCCTCCCGCAACTTCATGTATGAAAAGGCATTCACAATGTCTGTCGACAGGTCTTCTAATCTACGTAACTCTACCTCCAAAGGCTTCAGTTGTTCGGCTTTTGCAATTTCTTCATAATTCTTGGCTTCAATTCCTCGTTTTATTTTCAAGTGCACTTGATGAGGTTGCAATTTTCCTTTGAAATTGGAAACACTGGAGAAGCAAATTTGAAACATGTCATAGTCATCTGTAGTGAATGCAAATTTGTTCTTAAGTGCCTCTGCATTCTGATATAATATATGGTGTCTAGAGTCAGTAACCTTGATAGACACTGTAACTCCATCATACTTGGTGATGTCATACTCTCCCATGACCAAAACATTTTTGTGTATTTCTTCTCTTAAGCATTTTTCAGAATTGATCGGCAATTGAAAAAACATAGCATAAGCGGAACCAATGAAAAATAGCACCACAGTAAGTATTTGAAACATTTTTTCCATAAGAACAGCTGCCCAACAATATCTAAAAAACTGAAACATTGCATTCTTCATTATGATACATATCTAAAATAAGCATTGATACCTTACTACTGAATTACTTCAAAACACCTTGTAAGGGTAATCAATCACGAGTCTAGTGAATTACTGGTATCTGAATTAATACAAGCAAAATAAACAAGTAAGCTTGACATTTTGAATGATCCCAGAATCCGTCTTGGGAGACGAGCCAACGATTCACTTACTGGCTGGTATAACTTCAGCAAAACAAATCAATCATTGAAATATTGGTACAATAAAAGCATATATATAGTTATATATACTTTGAATTGAAAAACCCAAATTGTGTACAGTTGCTCAAAAACTTATACGATAATTTAAATACGAATTACAATTACATTTTTCTGTACTATTCCAAGACATAAGACAAAAACAAAGCCAAGATACAAAAAGCATTGTTGGTAAAACAGTTACGATGGAAGTATAAAAAATAAGAAGCTCAGGTGAATTGTATAAAAATAAGAAGTATATAATTTAAATTTGGCTTACAATTTTTAAAGTTACGATTTCACAAAAACAAAAAATCTCAATTACTATTATAATTATGGTAGTGTCTATTTGCCGTTTAAGGCAAAATAGCTTTTAGGTCTATTTTGCCATAAGTGACGTCGTGGGTTTTTAAGCGCCATTTTGTGCTGGATTGTCAAGACTTTTCGATAGTTCAGTATATAGAGCGCAGCGTTTATTGGGAAATGCAGCACTAGTTTTGGGTTCGAGTCTCGTCGCGGCTTCGGTTCGTCTCGGATTCGTGTGACCTCGAGTTAACAATCGAGTCTTGTGAAGGCATAAAAATAGAATATGATGTAATATTCGTGTGACATGGGGTTATGTAGCTACAGAAAAATAGACCTAAAAGCTATTACGCCGTTAACGGCAAAATAGACACTGCCTATAATTACACTGAGCAACACAAAAAAACTCAAAGAAAAAATGAGTTGATTTTAGTAGATTTGGGGACGCTGAACACAAATATGCAATTAGTTTTTTTCTAGCACGTCGGGTTTTTTCAGTATTTTACATTTTAATCTGAAAACGCAGGCCTGAATCTTCTCTTCTTGATTTATGAGTCATCATTGGCAATATTGCTGACATTTTATATTTTTGTATTTTAGCTGCATATTTATCCTCCTATCACAAGTAAGCGATCAGGCGCTGTAACGAGCTCGCTTGGAGTTGCCAGCCATCTGCCTACCACACCAAGATGGGGGAATCCAGCTAAGTGCCTTTCCCAACAACACAACAAGAAAACTTGCCGGCTTGTTCTCCAAACTGTCCGTTTAATGCTGAGCGTCAAGCAGGGAAGCTGTAAATACCAATTTTGAAGTCTTTGGTTTGACCTGACTCAAAATCAAACCCTAGTCTACAGCTCCAGAAGTGCTCGCTCTTACCACTCAGCAATCTGAGCCGTTAAATCTATACAAAAAACAGCGATTCTGGTCACCCATGATTCAGTCAGTTAAACAGAAACAGACTGTCACAGTTGTTGTTGCTTACAGGTAGTTAGAAATCAACAGTCCTACTGATTTGGCTACAGCAGATATTCTTTTAATCATAATTTTTGCATTTAAGCATGTTGTAAGCAAGCTATAAAAGACAAGTGTACTCATAGTAGCCTATTGCAGGTATTATACAGTAAAACATTGATTCTGCCCATAAGAAGCTAAAATGCCAAAAAAGAGACGATCTTGTAAGAATGATCCCGACACATTTTGCTGTATTTGTGGACAATTGACTCTGCTAAAATATCTAAGGAATTTAACTAACAAGATCAAGTGTTTGTATTATGCTTATTGTGGATGCCCGATTGGAGACCAAGATAAAGCTTGGTCTCCCTTTATTTTCTTTTTAGGTAATGCTGAAACTTGTAGTTGGTGGAAGAGTAGAAAAAAACTACCGTATAATAAAGGCTAACAATGTTGCTATACAACCATAACTAAATTGCTTTGGTAAAATGCTATTAAGTGGCTGAAACATTTCGGTCGAAATTTGACTATGTCATCACCAATTAGGCCAGGTTTTTTCAAACAAGGGGAACTACAATCATTATAAATATAATAGACTTGTTGCAACTCATTAAAAGACTTATTAGAAGGTATATTAAATTAATTTGTCATGGGCAATAGTGCTCGAAAATGTGAAAAGCATCTATTTTAACCAAAAATTCAAACGCTTTTTTTAGAAAATCCTGACGTCTACGTAAAAAAACAAGTTCAAATTCGGACTCAGTGACCACAAATTACCCTAAAGCACACCTGCTTGTTTTTGAGTATTTTTAAACTGAAAATTTGTTGCACAGTGTTATAGATGCAATCTAGTGAAAAAGTCCAACTACCGGTATGATAATTATATTGTATTCGAAGCAACTCTGATTACTGCCACAACATCAGTAATCTGATAATTGAGTTTCACTAGCGAAACTGCAATATATCCTATATTAATGTTTTGTGTCAGTCACAAGTATCAAAATTATTATTCTGGATTGGTATGCTATGATCAGAAGATGTATTAATAGCAAAATTCCATACTGACAACAGACCCTACAGTTTCTGGTCCCTCCTAAACTACCAGTACTAGTTTAAATTTAATATTCCATGTATATATATATTAGCAAATTTTCCGAACACACTGGTAAGTTATGAGCTGACATGTAGGCTCAAAAATTCTTTTGGCTTAGACATTGCCTATACTGCATTGTTTTATACATTAAAGTTAAGACTTCAGTACACAGGTAACTGCTGGTGAAGTTGTAGACCTACTGGTATAATTCAATCACAACAAGATCATCTAGTAACTGTCCCATCAGGTGATGATTTCATTTTAGGAGTTATCGCATCATACCGAAATGTTATTAGTATATATATTATACTGGTAAATGTTGTTTTATTGCTTAGTAACGCTAGTTAAAAAGCGCTGCCCAAAATACTACTGTAAAACAGGGTGATTTTTATACTGTACCGTAAAACCATAATACCAAAAAGTGTAGAACGGGGTAGCGGTACTTCATTCTATCTTGAATAATCAGATATCCGTAGTGTAATTACTGTAATACAGTACCGGTACAATAATAGCTAGTCTACACAGTGCAGACAGACAGGCTTTACTGGTATGCTGTTGTTGTCTAGGCCACGTTCACTGTAATGTTCTCTGTCGCCCTAGACTTGACAACCACATTCCCAGATGTTTCAATAAAGAACAGTCTACCAGCATAATTTAAAAACAGTGTCTATTTTGCCAATAACAGCAAAAAATATAGGCGTGTATTATACACGGTGTATACACATGACTGTTGACAGGCTTGCATCCATAACGTACGTGCGGTTTTGAGAAAATTGGCTGATCAGTGTTTTGCTCATAATGGCAAAATACACATTTCCTAATTGAAAACTGTAACTGCTGGTATGTTGAAAAAATCTATTGGCTAAATATTTTTAAATTACACATTTATAAAAAAAAGGTACAGCTTGTAGAAATTGGCGCAGCTTTTCTTGAAGAACTGCACTGCTACGCTAAATGACGAAAAGGACAACGAAACAAGGTCTCTCGTCAGGCAACTGCAATCGAATCGATGACTTGTCACTATACACTTGGTTTGTAATATTTATTCAACCATGACTTCGCGCAGTATTTCCATTTTTAAAAGAAGATGAGGGTGTTTCGCACATGGTCTGTTGCTGGTATTTTTCTGTTAGCTTACTAAAAAGCGACAAAAACTGCGATAGATTTTGTCCGTAAGTCAAACTAAACAAGAAGAAGCTTAAGGCACAATGTATCTTTGGTATGTATCACTGACTGGTATGTCTTTGGTATGTCCAATGTATCTTTGGTATGTCTCTTTGGTATGTATCTTTAGTATGCACAATGTATCTTTGGTATGTCCGTAAGTCAAACTAAACAAGAAGAAGCTTAAGGCACAATGTATCTTTGGTAAGCCAAGCCACGGAACGACCTCCACCCATTATAGTTCGTTTTGCGAATCGCGACAAGCGAAACGAGATTTACAAGAAAAGAAAATTGTTAAAATTAAACTGCAAAACTGAACCTATGAGTCATAATTCCTCTCCCAACATCACGATCCAGGAAAACCTCACTCCGCTCAGAAAATCCATTTACAAAGCCGCAAAACAAGCCAAAGCCGCGTTGAATTATAAATTTGCTTGGACCTCCCAGGGAAAAATTTTTCTAAGACAGGACACGGACACCAAGGTTTTTAAAATTTCGTCGTTTCATGACTTAGCCAAGCTGGGTTATTCTGGTACTGGTGAAAAAATATCTAGGTTTTAGTGGTGTAGGCCTATTTTTATATAGTGTAATTCATTTTATCGTATTGCGATTTAATACTGGTGAAAAAATTATTTTATTCAGCCGTAGAAATGGAGTATTGCAACCACAATATTAACTGTATTTATTGTGTCCAGATCCACTATCCTCACGTTTTATTTAACGTAATTTTTTTCCAGGTATATAATCTTAATATCTGCAGCCTGAGATATAGCGGTAATGATTCCAATTTGATTCTTCGTATTGTAGTAAACTTTTTTTTATTTTATATTTTTTTAGGACTGATCAACTGTTTTTTTTTTTTTTTTTTTCTTATTTTTCTCGATATTGATAATAATATCTATATACTTTGTAAACGATGGAGCCTTGTACGAAGTCGAATATTTGTGTATGTTCCAAATGTTGTGCAGCTATGTTTCCTTTTTTCTCTTTAGGTGGCCTTGAGCTAAAATTACTACTTAATATTAATTTTTCTTGCATAGTCAATAGAAGCGATGAATATTTTTCCCCTTCAAACTTATCAAGTTTAACTGCCAATCTATTAAAAAACGACCTTTTTCTCATCCACTTTAATGTCAGAAGCCTTTCTAAAAATAAAACCAAAATGCATGAACTTATTGATCTTATGGTAACAAAACCCAATGTTATTGCCGTTTCAGAAACCAAACTTAATCCTAATAGCGTTTCAAATGTAAACCTTTCAAATTACAAATTCTTTCGAAATGACTTCCCAACTAATGCTGGCGGGGTCGGTCTCTATATTAATGATGTAATTAAGTGTTGTTTACGAAATGACTTATTTCTTAACTTAGATAATTGCGAAGATTTATGGCTTGAAATTGAATGCAAAAATTCAACATTTATTCTAGCTGTTATTTACCGTCACCCTAACCAAGATTTGCCTTCATTTCATACCAAATTCTATAACCAATTAAAGGATCTAGAAAACAAAAAAGTAAATTATGTAGTTTCTGGTGACTTTAATATTGATATTCTAGCTAAGGATAACCCAGCGGTAGGATCTTACGTTAATGATTTAACTTCCATCGGTTGCAGTTCAAGGATTAATGTCCCCACTAGATTTGCTGACAACTGCAAATCTTCCCTGCTTGACCATATCTATTCAAATATTCTTAGAAAAGATACCGCAAGAGGTGTTTGCGTATTTGGGATTTCCAATCATCTACCAACATTTTTTACTGCTAAAAACACTAAATGTTCGTACCTCTATAAAACTATGTTTAAACGTTCTATGAAAAATTTCAAAATTGAAGATTATCTTCTTGATTTAGACTCGGCATTTTCATCTATTAATATAACTGATTTAAACAAATCAAACATTAGCCAAGGCGTCTCAAATTTTACTTCTACGTTCAATTCTGTGTTAGACAAACACGACCCTTTAACCGTTTTGACTAGAAAAGAAAAACGTCTACAAAAGAAGCCATGGATAACCCCGGGTATTCTCGCATCGCTTAAGACAAAAAATAATCTTTTTAAAAAGGTTTTTAAAAAAAATTCCACCAATTCTGAAAAAGAGCACTATAAGAAATATTTGAACAAATTAACTCATATTAAAAATGTTTCCAAGCAACATTACTATCAAAATTTACTTAGCAACTGCAAAAGTTCTTCAAAAACATGGTCGACAATTAATGAAATCATTGACTTTAAAAATTCTTCAAACAAATCTAAATTGCCACATTCAATAGTGATTGAGGGCGAGCGTGTTAAAACGGACTCCCCTAAATTTCGCGAAAAATTATGCGAATACTTTGCAAACATCGGTACAATTATGTCCAAAAATCTACCTTTTTCCAAAGGGGCTTCTTTTAAAATCCACCACTCGTCCTGTGTTCAATCTTTTATGCTTGAAGAAATATTATCAGAAGATGTGAATGATTGTATAGACAAACTAAAACCCTACACTGCTCCTGGCCTTGACCAAATTTCTCCTAAATTTGTAAAGCTTTCCAAGTGTGTTTTAGCTCCACTTCTTGCTAGATTATTCAATAGATGCATTGAATTAGAAACCTTTCCAAATGATTTCAAAGTAGCTAGTGTCATTCCTATTCCGAAAAAAATATCTCCAACTTCACTAGATGAATTTCGACCAATCTCTCTGCTATCAGTATTTTCTAAATTACAGTATTTGAAAAAATTCTTGAAAGCAAAATGACTAAATTTATTACTAAAAACTGCATCCTCACTCCTTCGCAATTTGGCTTTACAGAAAACAACTCCACCGAATTAGCTATTACCACTTTCTATGACAAATTATTAAACAACTTAAACGGAAAATTAATAACATGTTCCATTTTTCTCGACTTGAGAAAAGCGTTTGATTCTGTAAGTCATGAAATTTTGCTTAAAAAACTTTATCATTACAATTTTCGTGGTAAAATGTTCAATCTATTATCATCATATCTTTCTGGGCGCCAAATTTGTACAAAAATTAATGACAAATTATCTTCACTACGTCCAGTTAAATATGGGGTTCCTCAGGGTTCAGTTTTGGGGCCTTTACTCTTTCTTTTATACGTAAATGACCTTCCCAACGTGTCCAAATTCGAAACGACGCTTTTTGCCGATGATACAACTTTGCATTTGGCACATCATGATTTCAATATACTTCAGCTACAAGTGAAGAAGGAAACTGATAAAATTGAAAATTGGGTTACCAGCTACAAATTAACTATCAATTACAATAAAAGCTGCTACATGATTATCTCGGGTAACAAAAAGAAAATTGACACAAACGAATTTAACGTTAGTATTAGTGGCAATGTCATTGTAAAATCCGACTATGTCAAGTATCTTGGAGTATTTTTAGACGATCGTCTGTCATGGAAAATACATATTAATAAACTATCAAAAAAACTTTCCAGAGCTTGTGGTATGGTTTACAAACTAAGACACTACGTTCCCCTATCCTCACTCAAGTTAGTCTATTACGGTCTTTTTCACTCTCATTTTCAATATTCCTTATTAAACTGGGGTAGAGCCGCCTCTTCTCACTTACAAAAATTGATAATTCTCCAAAACAAATTCATAAGAGCAAGTCTTTTTTGTGCGAAAGAAAAACCGATTAACTTTCTTTACTCTAAATTTAATACACTTATGCTGACTGACATGATTAATATAGAGTTCGCTAAATTTATGTTTAAATACAATAACCGTCTGTTACCACCCTCTTTCAACAATTATTTCACAAAACTTGATGTAATACATCATTATAACACTAGACAAAAAGGAACGTCTGAATTTTTTCAACCTTTTATTGCTTCGGAAACTGGCAAAAAATCTCTTCAATACATTGGCCTGAAAATATGGAAAAACATTCCCGAAGAATTTAAGCACTGCTCCTTTTCTTCTTTTAAAAAATACGTTAAATCTTCTGCCGTCTCCAAATATGTATGAAATTACCTTCTCCACAATATTTCATCTTGCCTTCAGCAGATTATCAATTTTATACAAATGTCACCATCTAAATTGATATTGTAACTAAACAGTTGATATCTGTATCCCTTTAAATGTATTTTTACCTTCTCCAAAACCAAAGTTTTTGTTTTTTGTGCTTTGTGTACATATTGTTTTCTGAAGTTGTAATTTATGTTTTCTGAAGTTGTTATTTGTGTTTTCTGAAGTTGTAATTTGTGTTTTCTGAAGTATTGTAGGATGTTGCTATTTTAGATATTATTTTTTTACCCTATTTTTTAAACACTACTGTATATTAGTTTTGAATCTCAAACTAAACCCCCCTTTCTGATTGTCGTAAAGTTATGCCTTCACTGACAACCTGCTCAACCCCTTATTATTATTACGTATGTGTGTGTATTTGCGTTTACTTTTTACTAATTAACGTCAGAGTAAGATATGGCAAAAAGGTGCAGTTGACCTAGATGACCGAATGATGGTCTTTTCGCTGTTTCCTACCTGTGCTTTCTTGTGCGTTATGGTAAAACAAATAAATAAATAAATAAATGACTGTAAGCCAATTTACATTCACAATTTAAACGGGTTAACCTGATAAATGGAATAGCACTACTTGCCCCTCCCCCCCCCCCCCCCTGCAAAATGGAATAGCACTACTTGTTTTGCGCATTTTGTCTTTAGAATTAGGCAGGTGAAGGCATGGTCAATTGGTTGTCAGCAAGGGCCAGGTCCAGGAGTCAATCCTTTCCGAGAACATTCTTCTAAATTTTAAGTATGAGTTTCATTATGAAGCCTTAATAAAAAAATGCTAGTATTGGAATATGTGGAGCTGATGAAGTCTACGTATATGAAATGTCAAGAGATACTATGATAGGCCAGGAAGCTTACTAAATAAACGCTGTAAAAAAACAATTCTACAACTAGTTTCGCGGTTTGACCGCTCATCAAGTAGACTCGGGTTCGAACTCTGGACTTTGTGATTGAGAGTTTACCTCCCTAACCCCTCGGCCACGCTGTAAGCCCGGTGATATTTTACCACGGCTGCCTTATACTATACACCATAAAGCTTTCCTTTCGTTTGAGGTTTTCAAGCAGCGTTGTATTGGCACCGAAACGGTGTTCCGGTTCAAGATAAAGCTGACGGAACGGCGTTTCGGTTAGCCAGCTATGCTACTTACTTTGTTTGTTAAATAATATATTGCGTTACGCTGCGTGTTTTGTCCTGCTTTTTTATTATTCCATTGTTCCTTGCCCTTACGTTTTCGTTACTGCGTAACGTTTAATGTACTTATTGGCATTACTATGGCCAAGAGATTGTAGTGACGAATCGTATGTCGACAGTAAAGACACCGTGACGTAACAATTTATTTTCGGGTGCTGCAACCATGCTTCTCATGTTACTTTTCTTGATCTTCTATTCTCCCCTTGCATGTTACAACGTTTATCGTTTTGTTGCTTCTTCCCTTTTCTCGAGCTGTCCAATTATACTGTATGTTATTTATGCATATTATTCTTGTGTTGACGGTACGGAAATAAAAGACACTAACTAAAACTAAACTAACTATTTAACTGTTGCAGCAGCCAAGTTGATAAAAAATAATTTGTCCTCCGAATACGCTAAAAATGCCCAAACGTCCTCTTTTTTGGCATTATAAACAGTGAAAACATGTCAAATCATTCTTACACGAAAAATTTTAGGAAGTTTTAGCTCTAACTACGGCCTATGGACGCGATGACCTTTATTTTGGTCTTCTTTTGATTTTCTTGATTTTGGGCGGAAAATTGGGCATCTGCGGACGTGATGACCTTCAAAGAACCTGTCCTACTTTTGCGCACTGAAAATATGGTAACCCTACTATATCACCTCGTTATTATGCCACTCTCGGTATTACATCACTTTTGATCATCCCCATCAAAATTCAATACAAATTGAATAGGGAATAAGTTTGCTATGCCATCCCTTACACTCGCCACTATGCCACGTAAAATTTATGGATACTGTACTGTATACAGTTCTGTGAATAAAAACAGCCTTGTTACATGACAATGTACAGTACAAGAGTGTGCAAAACAGAGCGTAGCATACTGGCATCTTAACTGATGCGGCTAGAAGCGAGAAATTGGGTGAGATGCAATCAAGTGATCGCCTAGAAAATGAAATGTATGAGAACATGCGACAGCTGACGATTCTTCAGAGTTTTGGCCTGAGTTAAATAACTTAGGGAATAGGCCTACATTACGTGTGCTGTACAAAGTGTAGGCTACGTTATTTGTTTATCCTTTTGTTCGTTCTGTTTATTGTTTCGTCAATGCTGCGGCAACCTCTTGTTACTATGCCGCTTTACGTCAGTCCCAATGGGTAGCATAATATCGAGATTTGACTGTAGGCCTATGCCCTAACTACAAGTCCGCTCCGCAATCCGCATCATTAATAACAACCGATATAGTTAGTGGATTGAGAATGGCTGTGACACATCAAATTTCAAGAATCATATAGACCTCGTTATTTCCTGATTTAACATGAAAAGTTTTTAGCTATATTTTGTGAAGTAGATGAGAGACTCTCGGTACTTTGACCAGTTTACGTATGCCAGTTATAGCTAGAGATGTAAATGTTTTTTTTTTGCCGTTGTTTTTTTTTTAAAAAAACGTGTTTTCAAAAAAAAACATGGCCTCCAAAAAAACTGTTTTTTTTGCAAATTTTGTTGCAAGCTGGAGTACTGATTGTGCTTTGCTATTTCCTGGCTTCTGACAGTAATTCAATCTCCAATGGTTCTTGATCTTCGAAATCTAAGTGATTATTGAAGCAGTTTTAAGGGTTCCGCGGTGGCCGGTGGGTCATGCCCAGTGGCGTACAATTGTGGAAATTATTGGAGGTGATGAATCATTGCACCATCAACTAACACGTCAAGACCGTGTCAACGTCTAAGGGGCGGAGCCCCCCAGACCATCTTGCGTGACGAGACTAAATTTGAGTATGTTGGACCAGTCTCGACTTGTGATAACACCGCCGGCATCGAGTCACGTCTTCAGAAGCCGTTGCTTGAATTATTCAAGACTAAGCTCCTACCTGAACACGTGTACCGAACGATACGCCCCACAGGCTCCCAGAGACCCCGGATGTATGGACTGCCGAAGACGCACAAACCGAATGTACCATTACGTCCCATTCTGTCTATGACCGTTTCAGCTCACCATGAACTAAGTAAATGGTTGGCCAGTTTACTACAACCGGTACTAGAGCGTTTTACAGCTCACTGTATTTCTGACTCCTTTAAGTTTGCCGATTACATTCGACAACTCGATGGACAAGTTGACAGTTTCATGTGCTCGTTCGATGTAAGCAGCTTGTTTACGAATGTTCCCCTGGACGAAACCATCATGATATGTGCAGACGCACTTTATGACAACCCTGACACTCAACCTCAATTTTCGAAAGAGGTATTTGTGGAACTTATGCGCAGTGCCACAAGTACGGTTGAGTTCAGTTTTAATAACATCATGTACAGACAAGTAGACGGAGTGGCCATGGGCTCACCACTTGGGCCTGCTTTAGCTAACATCTTTGTTGGATATTACGAAGAAAAACTTTTTTCTGAAATATCCAAACCTTCCGTGTACTTCAGATACGTCGATGACACTTTTGTCATATTTCAAAATGAAAAAGAGTCGGAGGAATTTCTGACTAGACTTAATGGTCTACATTCCTCGCTTTGGTTTACTTTTGAAAAGGAAAAGAACAACGCCCTTCCGTTTCTTGATGTCTTCGTCGAGCGCGCTAAGGCTAGCTACGAAACAAATGTCTACCGCAAACCAACGTTCACTGGCCAATACTTACGCTGGGAATCGTTTACACCGATAAAGGGTAAGGCCAGTTTGGTTTCGACACTTGTTCATCGTGCATTGATGATCTGTTCCAAAAGCAAACTGAAAGGAGAAATCAACCGGATAAAGGAAATCTTATTGGACAATGAATACCCTGAAGAATTTGTTCAAAAAAAATTATCGAAGAAGATCACGCAGTTTTCTAACCCCAAGCGGTTCGGCCCTGACAAGTGTCCTGTTTACCTCCGGCTCAACTACACTGGAAAGGCGTCACAGACCTTGGAAAAGAACGTCAGAACCGCTGTCGAAAATTGCTATGGCTCTGTGGCCGTTCGGACTGTGTTTATTTCTAGACAAATGTTGACGACCAGTCGGAAAGATGTCTTACCTGCCCTTCAAAAGAGTTCAGTCATCTACGAATACAAGTGCCACTGTGACAGTTGGTGAGTAGGAAGGACATCTCTACGACTTCAAGATCGTATAAAGCAACATATTCCAAAATGGCTACGACAACAACTTACTGGCGCCACCAAGCGGACACAACCAGGCCGGGCGTGCAAGCAAAGTCAAGCCACTCCAGAATGTGACTCAGCCATTGGACAACATCTTTTAGAAAACGCCCAATGTGCTGCCAACTACAACGAGGATCAATTTTCCATTCTGTACACTGCACGTAACGGATTCCATCTCAGTGTACTCGAAGCTAGCTACATTAGAGAACGGCGACCGATTCTTTGCAAACAGAAAGAGTTTGTCTATACTCTTAATCTGTTCAAATAGAATTCGGGCCTGTGGCGACTTGTCCAATGAGAAGTCGCACGTTATTATCTCTTTGATGATTGGCCATTTTGCTTCATCGTCGCCTCGCTTAGCCCTCGATTCGTCGACGTCCGATTGGTTTGATTAAAATCTGATCTTGTTTCTCAGTTCTTTCATTGACGCGATTACCCACCGAAGAGTGCGTCTCGAAAAGCTTCTGGGACTAAACAGCATTTTTCAAGGCTACTAAAAGAGTTATGAAGGAATGGTTCTTAAAGCCCAATGCGAAAACAGCTTTTTTCAAAGCTATACTCCAGTTCTGTACCGCTAATCAATTATTCAAACGTCAGGGTGTTCACTGAACACCCTGAGAATACGCCACTGGTGAGGGGAGGAATGGGGAAGTGTGTTAAGGTGTGGGGAAGTGTGTGGGGTGAGTGCAGAAAGTGTGAAAAAAGTGTGAGGGAAGATATGGGTAAACGTGTTGGGGTGTGGGGAGGGGGTGAGGAGAAATGTAGAAAGAGGTGTGTTGCGGTGTGAAGAAAGTGAAGGGAAATGTGGGGGGAGGTATGGGGAACCCCAACACTTCCCCACATCTCACCTCCCTCCAAACACCAACACACTTTTCCACACACCCCCACACCTCTTCTCACACCCCAACACACTTCCCCACACCCTCCACACTCACCCCACATTCTACACTCTCCCGCACCTCCCCCACATTTCTCTCCACATCTACCCTTACCTCCCCCACACTTCCCCACGCTCACCTCATACATTCTCCCATATGTCTTCTCTCACCTACCCCCACACTCACCCCATACATTCTCCCCACATCTCCCCTAACCTCACCCCAGCACACTTCCCCCCGCTCACCCCATACACTATCCCACATCTCCCCCCACTTTTCCCCACACCCCAACACACTTCCCTACACCTATCCCTACACTTTTCCACTCCTCACCCCGCACTTTTCCACACCCACCTTATACACTCTTCTACACTTCTACCCACGCCCCAACGCACTTCCTACACACTCTCCTACTCACAGATGGGCATTTAGCCTATCGAGATAATTTATCTGCGATAGTTATCGGAGATAGTTGATTATCGATTATCATTATCGCTCAAAATAGTTTTGATTGATCGATTACCGATATCGCTTTTGTAATATATTTTGTCATCGCCGATAAATTATCGCGATAAACGAATTGTTACGCACACAGTGTTCAAACTTCGAAGTTAGTAAGTTGGCACTACGGAAAAGACACATATGGTGTCCATTAAGTCTTGTTGCTGCTAACAAAAATCTCTCTTAGTTTTGTTTAATGCAAAAGCGGAGTTCGTGAACTGTTCTCTTTCCTTAAAAAATGTAGAAAAACATTTCTGTTTTTTGACTTACTAAAAAAGACTTTGTCAAACACATTGGAAGTTTACCGCAACATTTATCGAAAAAATTTATTGGCGATAATTTTCGATTACCGACAACGCTTTAAGAAGTTGAGATTTATCGATTATCGGTATCGCTCAGAAATTTTTTGAAGTTATCGATTATCGTTATCGCTTCAGTACAGAAAGGTTTATCGTGCCCATCACTGCTCCTACTCCTCCCTCCACACCTCTCCTCACACTTCCCCACTCCTCCCCCCACACTTCAAATCAAAGAATATCATAACTGAGGGTTATTTTCAAATTATATTGAACTGAAAATTCAACAGTAATTGAGGGAGACTGCGAAGTGAGCTTGCGCTCTTCGAGTCAGCAGCCACCCGTTATATATGTCAAATGCGATCGGCTCCAGCCGCGAATCGAACCCGTCACGTAGGATCTGTCACCTGCGCGCGGTACCGTTAGGCCATGTCGCTGACAATATCAAATCTTCATTATACTCGCGGTATTACACCGAAACGTGTAACGAGTGGCGGGGCCCATCTCCTCGGCTTAGCGCCTGGGCTACATAGCTCCGAAGAAATGTCGCAGCGGTGGCGACACTATGCCGATTTGACCGACCCGAAATTTGAACCCCAGACCTCCCGCATCGATAGCGTGTGCGCTAATTAGCAACTGAGCTAACGGCCTGTTCTGCCCCCACACTTACCCTTAAAAATTATCTATTGCTGATAGTACAGTTATACTACACCATGATGCGCTTCTCTCCCTGGCTCACTGAGAACTGTAATCGCTATATACTCCTATAACAAGCTGACTTGCCTTCATGTCGTTTCTACTGCTGATCTGGTCTGCTCCTTGGAAACAATTCGGAGCGTACCTGATAATTAATGCGTGACGAATGGGTTTCGAACAGAGTTGTACAACCATCAGAGATAGGCATTTATCCAGGGCCGTAGCCAGCCGGGGGCCAAGGGGGGCGCCGCCCCCCCTGGCAGAATTTTCGCCCCCCTGAGAAAATCGCGATTTTATCAATAAAACCAAAAAAATTATACTTTGATACAATTTTTTTCTGTTGATCCTCGGCTAGGTGCGGATCCACAAATTCGATAACCGGGGGGGGGGGGGGGGGGGGAGGGGGGAGGCAATATACTTTAGTCCTATTGAAAATATTATTTTAATTTCTTTTGCAAATTGTATAAATTGTTGACGTTTTGGGAGAGAACGATTGCCCAAGCCCCCCTCTCACTGAACCTTTTGGATCGGCATCCGCAGCTGTTTTAAAAACTGTCTTTCAAACCTACAACTTGCCTTTTTTGCTTGCAATGTTCGATTATTACATAGCTCTGATTATTACGCCATAATTGAATTTACTTTGTTTTGATGAAGAGAAAGAACGGGTTTATTTTTGTTGCTCATTAAACGACACAGAAGACAGCAAAACATGCAGCAGTGAGATTGTGAGACTGAGAAACTATAAAAAAAAAATCAGCAACAGGCAGCTGCTGCAAAGGGACCAACGGTCTTCGAGTCGAGCAACAGCCCTTAAAAAATAATCTTAGTGAAGAGTTATTTTTATACGCAAAATATTTGTTATTTACAGTATAATAGAGATGAGAGTCAGAGGTGAGCGACAGAAAACAAAACGCTCAAATTTAAAATATCTGATTCTGATTGTAGCTATCCAAAAGAATTTTCTTGCAAGCATTTTTGTATCCATTATGCGATTGTTGTCTAAGAGTTTCTAAAATTCCAAAGTTTTGGACCTTATACTTATTTACGGACTTTCGAGCTCTGGTAGTAGAGAATCGCGGTAGAAGTAAATTATTCTTGGTGGAGTTTCGAGTGGAGAAAGTAGTATGCGAATTAGATGAATAAAAAAAATAATTTTCTGCTTCCCCTGGAAATAGTTTTGTTCTCCCCTGGCACTCGGGTCTGGCTACCCTCCTACGTTCCTACCCCTCTCTGGAGTCAAGCTTGAAAATGGGTCCCAACCAGAACTAGAAGCCGATGTTTTGAAACACACTAGCTTGTTGGGTGCTTATATTTTCTACGCATGTAGTATTTACTGCTAAAAACTTTTTGAAACTCCAGTACTTTACCAAAGCGTACAATAAACAACATAAATTGACTATATTAACACCTTGTATTTGAGAGGGCCTAATAGCCTTTTCTGAGGCCTGTAGGCGTACTGATTGCAAAATAACTAATTTGCTAATAGCCTCAAAACTTCAAAGCTGATTCAGAAAAGTAATTTTAAAAGCAGAAAAAGCAATAGCTTCCAGGGCTTAGCCCCGGACCCCGCTGGGGGAGCTTACAACGCTCTTCCAGACCCCCAAGCTGAATAATTGATTGTTTGATGCAACTAAATCATCATGAACGTCTAGTGGCGTGTGCACGAGAAGAGTTCAACTCCCCCTTTGCCCCCTTTGTCCATGAGACCAATGAAAAATAACTTTTGTATCAGCTTTATGCGATGATTTCTGCTTCTGGTCCTTTTGCTACCAGTATTATTGAATCAGTTGCAAGTACTTTTTTTTAATAAAAAGTGCGTTAAAATGAAGTATTTTTTGCTTAAAATTCGAAAATTCCGTCAGCGGCTGGGGGCGTAGCCCAGTTAATTTTTCAGAAAACACCTTAGGATGGCTATATCGTTGAAAAAAAGGTCATTTTTTTCGCCCCCCCTGAGATTTGTTTCGCCCCCCCAAGCTGGTCCGGCTGGCTACGGCCCTGCATTTATCGAAATAATATGTCGGCGATAATTTATTACCAATTATCGTTATCGCTCAAAATAGTTTTGATTTATCGATTACCGATATCGCTTTTGAAATATATGTCGTTATCGTCGATAAATTATCGCGATAAACGACTCGTTATGCACAGAATGATCAAAGCCAGTGAGTTGGCGCTAGGGAAAAAATACACGGTGTCCATAAAGTCTTGTTACAATTAAAAAAAAACTTTGTTTTGTTTAATGCCGCGGTAACGTTCGTGAACTGCTCTCTCATCTTAAAAAATCTAGAAAAACATTTTCGCAATTTCACTTACCAAAAAACTTCGTCAAACACGTTAAAAATTTACCGCAACATTTATCGGAAAAATTTATCGGCGATAATTAATCGATTACCGATATCGCTTTAAGAAATTGAAATTTATCGGTATCGCCCAGGGCTTTTTTGACCTTATCGATTATCGTTATCGCTTTAGTACAGACAAGTTTATCGTGCCCATCGCTGACATCCATATTATAGAGAACTATGGTGGCTAGCAGTAGCGAAGTTAGGGGGGCTACTACCTACTGCCCCCCCCAATTGGTATGCCAACTATCTGCTATAAAACTTGAATAGTGCTTGCAAACTACTGCACCATCGTTTTCGTCAGTAGCATAGCTGGGGTAGGGGGGGGGCTGAATTCTTCCCCACCCATTGAACTGAAAATTCAACAGTAATTGAGGGAGACTGCGAAGTGAGCTTGCGCTCTTCGATTCGGCAGCCACCCGTTATATATGTCAAATGCGATCGGCTCCAGCCGTGAATCGAACCCGTCACGCAGGATCTGTCACCTGCGCGCGGTACCGCTAGGCCATGTCGCTGACAATTTCATATTGGTCTGACAATTTCATATTGGTATGACCGCTAGGCCATGACGCCATCATATTGGTATGACAAACTATCTGCTGTAACTTGGGTGGTGCTTATAAACTGCTGCACCATCGTTATCGTCTGTAGCATAGCTAGCGGAGGGGACGCTTCAGCTTCCTCGCACCCACCGCTTTGTGCGACTTAAGCACAACCATCACATGGTTGTGGTAATTACGCGTGGTTAATTTATTAATTGTTTGTTTTGCCCTAAACGTTTCGAACCTCCTTGCTGTGCTAATTGGTCGTTTAGTTTGGTTGTTTTTGTATTTCTTTGATCATTTTTTTTCATTGTTTTGATGTTTTCACAGCTGCGAGGACATATCTGTCACTCTCCACCCGAGCTGCGAATCAATAAGGATGCATCCAATATTGCAACTCTAGTCTGCTCTGCAGCATAACATATTGACATTGCAACAGCAGGGCTAATTTATATTTATGTTCAATATCGTGTATAAATCATACGGTGTCAGAGTATTTTTTGTTTGTATGATACATAATATATATGACATTGTTACAGCTTATTATACAGTTAAACGCACTAAAATTTACTTTTTAGGTAAAAAATACAAAAATTTTCGGCGGCTGGGGGCTCCGCCCCAAGACCTCCAACACAGTTCCCCCCCATTGCAAAATCCTGGCTACGCGCCTGGGGGCTAATATGCTGGACTGCTATTCGTAGGGTTAGGGTTCGGTGCTGCCATAGGTTTGGATTTTATTCTCAACGAACTTGTTTTTTATGTGTAATTTGGGATGGAGTGGAGCGGTGGTAGCCTAATACCAGATTAACAACTAGCAAAAAACTTTCTGTGCAATTATTCCGAAATATGCAGTTTATTGTTGATTACTCGCAGCATACTCGCGCAATCACTGCTCTAGTCCAGGGCTGGGCAACATGCGACCCGCGAGACTATTTTATGCGGCCCTCGGTATCTTATAGCAATTCAGAGTTAGGCATCATTTTGATCTTCTGTTGCTCTAAAATCCGGATTCTCTTTATTTTCTGATGAAGTTGTGTGTGTCTTCATTTCTGCTGCCGAATCACTTGTTTAACCAAATAATTGATTTTTTTCTTCTTCTCTTTGCTGTTGGTTAAACTGCCAAGTAGCCTAACAAGTTAGGAAGCATCTTAATGCAAAAACCTTCGGGTTCTTCGATGCTTCCTGGTCTGAACAAACTGACTATCATTTGTATTATGTGTGTTTGTTTTTTTTGCGTTTGTATTCAGGCGAATAAACTGTTGTCTATTTATCTATCTATTTACTACTAGGCCTATCATAGTTTTCTTTAGGGTCTATGTCCCTTTGTTTGTTTTTAAACATTTTTTACATACAGGGTGACCCAAAAAAACGGGCCCCAATTCTAATTATTCTAAATACACGGGGCCCGTTTTTTTTGGGTCACTCTGTATAAAGTGATCAAAATCTTTGTCTTTTATAGGCCGCATCCCGCAGACGGTTTTTGATTGATTGGAGCGCTCGCTCAACGCAAGCAAATTGGTGGAGATTCTCGTTACATTGAATAAACCTTAATTAAATTACGTTTGCATCTATGAGGCATGCGGCCCGTTTGTATCGACAATAGATCACATTGTAGGGAGATTTTGATCCATCATGAAAACAATCTTTCGTAAATCTAGGCAAGATTACCTAAGATGCAGAGCAAGTTTATTACGCAATGAGTCTGCATGTGAATTTGCTTTTCGTATAATTAAAGCTTGACAAAACTGACTCAGTCAAATATGTGGATCAAAAACCACATAATCAAGTTGGTAATTTTAAGAAGATTGGTTTTGTTTGCTTGAAGTTCCAGCTCTCGTAAAAATTAAAATGCTGGAACCAACATCATCGAAAGAATGCGCCATTCCACTAGGTGTTGTCTGCGTTGGAGTGTCATCACTTCCACCGTCCCAAGCTAAAATGAACGTTAAATATAAACAAACACCCAAACAAACAATAGATCTATACACAAGAGCATATTTAGGAGGACATTGCCATGGACCCACCTTTTGACTTTTAGTAAAAAAGATCAAATGTTGTTAAATGACTGAAATGCCAGACTCTTTTGATAGCTTTTGAGGTTTATCCCCTTTTTAAAAAAAAATTCTTGCTAGTACGCCACTGTCTACACAACAACAGACCTGGCGATTATTGCTGCATACACTGTTTACTCAAAATTAACATTCGTTTATATTTTTCGATGGTGTTCTACAGTAAATTTTCGATTTTCTGCAACATCAATTTTTTTGTCATCCTTCAAAATAAAAACCGCGCTTTTCTAATCAGCTGAAAATATTCAGAGCAAGCCAACCTGCAAAATCTCCGCAAGCGTCGCTATCTCCTCTGGTGATTGTGTTCGTTCCTCCAATACACACTGATGCAGGGCGACACGATTCAGTTCTAAAACAGTTAACAAATAAGTAGTGCTTCATATCTCGAAACGAAACACATTGATGCCGTGAAGTTTTTTTTTTTTCTTGAAACACTTCAAGGTCTTCTCTAAATAAGCTTAAAGCAGGAAAACATTTCTTAAATCAAAGTTTGCGTAGCATGGCCTCTTAATTCAAAGAAAAAATGTCCAGTCACGAGATACGATTCACAAATATCCTACGCTGCGACTAGATGACTCAGCGGCAGAAAGAGCGTTGGAATGTTAGATAGTACCAGCAACAATAGCCGTTTAATTTCAGAAAACTTCAACTTACTTAATACCAGGGCAGAGTGCGTTCGGTACTCCACTCGGACTCAACGGGCGGAACTGTACGTAACCAGGTGTTACCACGGAACGAGCACTAGGGGGAGTATGAGATAAGACCTTATCGTTGTTTCCCAAAATGTAAGAAACTGGAACCGCAAGGCTTTCCGAAAGACGGCTGCAGTTATAGCCTGCATAGCAAAATGAAATCGCACTTTAGTAAAACCGATTTCGCTAAATGGTACAAACGTTACGAAAGCAAAAGGAAATAAAGTATTACAACAACGGGTTATGCCAATGTGAACTTTATTGTAGGGCGAAGAAAATTAATTTTTAGAACCTGGCCCAGGACAGCAACAACTTTGAAAACAAATGCAAAATCGCAAGTACGTATACGTAACTGCAGACAGTGAACACTGTTTCGTCCTTTCAGGTCTCATCAGTGCAGTTGACGTGACCGACGTTTACTCAAAGCCATATATCCCTGAGAATTTTGTTGCTTGGGTTTGCAAGCTTGTAAACCCAAGCAACAAAATTCTCAGGGATATATGGCTGGATTTGTTACTAACAACAAGCAAAAATCCTTCTCAGGCATTAATGGCTTTAAGTAAATGTCGATAACACCATCGGCACTGATGAGACCTGAAAGTTCGAAACAGTGTTCACTGTCTGCAGTTATGTGAATTTGAAAAATTTCTGCTGTCAAGCCTGTTCATGAAAAAATGCAAAGAATGAAAACCCGATTTAATCATTAAGGTACGAGGTATCGTTAGTTATTTAAACATGGCTTAGCCTAAGTTTAATCGCTTACTACATCAAACTTACTTTCTACGTTATGAAATGTACTAATAACTTGGAGAATCCGAGTGAGAGCGGTTCTAATTGAAGATACGGAAACAACCGAATCTATGTTTCTGTGATCAAAAAGAAAAAATCGTAAATATAGGTTATATAGCTTAACAAACTAGCGCTTGTCGCTTTTAACCGAATGTGGATAAAATTGCACGACCACACTCTCCGTGCAACATACTCAACGTCAACTGAAACTGAATTTTCAGGGTATCCAGATAATATGACAAGAAAATATGCTCGAAGTGCAACTTTAGCACCAAAGCGATTGGAGCGCTGATCGTCCGTAATGATAATTAAGTAGTTTCATTTTGGTCAGGAACGAATCACTGGTTATCAACTTACGCAAGAAGCGTTCTCGCGCTGACGCAAGCGTCGCTTCGTGTAGTCATAACTAAGTAACATGCCGGCATTGCTTGCGCAAAGTACTTTCCGTACATAAAACAATAAAGATTTACGCTTAATAGGAGCAATATTGCTTCTTTATTTGGTGTGGATGCACTGTTAGTTATTTGTTTGCTTACCTAGAAAGCAGCGTATAGCCCATTAAAATGGAGCTTGGGCTTCCCGAAGCTCTCATTGTGTTTATAAGATTGTCAGTTGTTGTACTCCATTGCGTTGATTCGAACGAAGTAGGTCGCACGGAATTCCATATCTACCAAAATAGACAAAGACATTAGGCTCTTGTGAGCCCAGTGTTTCTGCAAAGGGTGATGGTGCACCCCAAGGTGGAATTGAAAATTTTAGAAAGTTGAATCACTAAAGAGGGTGAATGCGCATGCAGTAAGGTAAAAAGTTTGCAATTGCAACAAATAAACGCGGAAGAGACAAATTGCGCCTCGACAAAGTTCATTTTAAAAGAAAAGATACCAGAGATGTCCGGATTTAACATCTCAAAATCCTAATCAGATCCAAATATGAGACCTTAAATCCAAATCCGTAGTTTTACCAAGTAATCAGAATCGAATCCAAATCCTAATCCAACAAATTGGCATTTTTCTTTAGAAACTAAAATAATAGTCATGCATCCGAAATTCAAATCCGGTCCAAATTCAAACAGTGAAAAAGTTTAAAACCCTGTTTCAATCCAAATCCTGTAAAATTGCAAAATCCAGTCCAAATAAATCTTAATCTAAACCCGTAGACATCTTTGAGATACACCACTGTAATTATGGCTTGGAAAACAGCCTATAGGCTACGCTAAATAAACTTTTCACGTTAATAAGTTTGTCAAAAAAAACAAAAAAAAAAAAAAAAAACGATAACAGTGCCGTTCAAAATCAATTACTTCGGAATACAATAATTATGGGACGAAAAGAGCTTATGTACTGTCAGTATACCATACGGCCAGAGCCTTTTGTACTGCCTTGCTGACACTGCTGATGATGGCAGCTGAATAGGCCTGTACTATATGTTATTGAAACCAGTTTAGAGAATTCCTGCGACTTTATTTCCTGCTCAAAATCAATCAGTTTCGCAATTCTACTGTTGCAGTTTTTGCTTTTTTGTGTTGAAATACGATCAATTCTTTTACTCGTCGTCGTCGTTTGGCGGGGCATCTCTTCCAAGACAGATGAAAGGACCAAGGCCGAGGGTTTATCCTTTTACCACCCTGGCCACCAAACTGCTTGGGTCAGATGCTGACTGTAAGGGACTTCAGCCAGCATCTTGTTTCGTCATCCAAAACCATTAGACCAAACATACCTCGGGGTGCTCGATGTATGGGACACTGTGAGATGATGTGATCTGCGGTTTGTTCACTGGCACCACACTCACAATTCGCTAGAGGAGCGAGACCCCATTTGTACATGGACGAACAGAAACGTCCAACACCAGAACGCAGACGGTTGAGCTTGACCCAGGCTGCCCTGGGCAGACCCATACCCAAGGGTCTGAAGCTAGCCTTGGGAATGAAAGCGTGGAGTGACAATGCGTTGGCAGAGTACTCCATGTCCCATTTCGTGTTCGTCCACTCGGCTGCACGGACGTCCATCTCAGAAAGACTGTCTAGTAATTTCCGAGCAGCAGGTACAAATGAGCGTCTAGATTTCAATCTCTTCCTACATATGTCCTGTGACTCATGAAACTGGCCATGTAAAATGCGGTGACTCATGAAACTGGCCATGTAAAATGTAGCGCTCTTCTCCAGATTTAAAAAAAAAAAAAAATCTTTTACTTAATTATACTAACTTAGCTAAGTTTATTACTGCAACCTATAGTAACAACATGTATACATACTCGAGTGCTTTCGATGTAGAAAAAAACTTCCGAAATGGAAGGATCATTGGCCCCGTAGACATTGTGAAATTTAAAATAAAGTACAAAATCTTGATAAGTGATGACGCCATCATCAGAGGAGGAATATCCCGAGCCATCAGCTCCAGTGCCTGACTCAACCTGTCAAGTTGAAGGCTGTGTTAGAGGCTTAAAACACCCGATAGTTTGTGGCTTCAACTTTGGTCGCGGATACTGCAGTCTGGAGTTCAATGCAATAGGCCTAGTTTTACTTAAGTAGTATTACTTGTTCACTAGCACTTCTTGATAATTTAGATTTTGTACTTTTACTTTCACTGGCGTATAGTTTTAAGCGTCGACAGGAAGTGGTTGCTTTTTGTTCATTTGTTTAGCGTGGACATTGAGCTTGCGTTTTACAGATTATTATACGACACTTCGCTTTAAAATTATTGCATTGTCTCTCAAGTTTTGAAGCGCATAAGTTGTGTTTCGTCAAAGCTTAGCTTCATATGGCACTGTTTTCGCAATCACCGATTTTGCGTAAACAACTTGACAGTACTTTTTACTTTGTCTCAATTAGCTTTAACTTCCACAACTT
The DNA here is from genome assembly GCA_964006365.1 of Trididemnum miniatum. Classification (NCBI taxonomy): domain Eukaryota; kingdom Metazoa; phylum Chordata; class Ascidiacea; order Aplousobranchia; family Didemnidae; genus Trididemnum; species Trididemnum miniatum. The sequence continues at coordinate 9,169,627 of OZ023244.1, forward strand.
TCTACCAGACTTGGGGCAATTACAGAATTCATGTAATCGATTACGATTACAATTACTCCTAATCATTTGATTACAATTACGATTACGATTACTAAAAAAAATTATTGTAATTGATTAAAATTACAATTACATCAATTGTAATCGCGATTACAATTTCGATTACTTTTAGTCAGCTTGCGGAATTGTTGGTAGATTGTTTTGGTTTTATTTTTTAGCGAAACTAAGACTCGACTGACAACTCATACTAAAAACTAATCACAGACTGCAAAGCTTACGAAGAAATTTTTTTGCTTCACACTCTGATCAAATAAATGAATAATGTGCTAACTAAATTTTCAGAGACGAATGTGTTGCTTGTTTGTTTTAGTAGAAAGCATAGGTGTTATAAAACAGCACAATAGAAGTTTTAGCACCACGGCAGCTGTTATTCAGATCTAAGAGATAAAGGTGGCAATGCTCTAATTACATTTTTGCTTCCAACTGCGTGATGTGGTTCAAAACAACACAGCGGATAGACTTGTGAATTGGCACAACGCAGTGCAAGTACGCAAAACAAAAATTCTCACCGCTTCAACCAGAATCGAAAGCGCAATTCACTGAATGATGTAATTAGCTGCAATGTGATCGATTACGATTACAATTACACAGCTGATTTTGGGTTAGTAATCGATTACGATTACTGAAAAAAATGTAATTAATTGTAATCGATTACTAATTACATTACGATTACCCCATGTCTGCTTTCTACTCTACTTCAAGAAGTTTAATTGGCCACCTTTACATAATCAGATTTGTTAACTACTTTTTAAACCTTTGTTGTGATCTTGCCATTCACTTAACTAGCAAGTAGCAAAGAAGCAGCTTCCAAAATGACTCTCCTGCGGTCTATGCTGTTTGGCGTATGAGCGGTATGATTGGAGAATACAAAAAGTGAGTGATCTGATCACGTGGGGAGCCAAATTGGTTGATGGGTTAGTAAGATTAGCGTGTTAGACATTAGCCAAAGCAATGACACACGTTCTCATACTTCATAAAGCGCTGCATTCGCTTTGAAATGGTGACAAAAGTTGGCATTAAAAACGTACAATTTAAATCAAAACAAGCACGTTTTAATGCAAAAGCACAAGCTGCATCTTCAAGTGTTAGAGACAGTTTGTTCAGGTAGTCACTGATTGCCTTGATTTCCCCCACCAATCGTCAATGCACTGAACGTTGTCACTCTCAGGCTTATCTCGAATGTTATGTAGGCCAGGGATTCTTAACCTTTTTAGTATTCTTTACCCCTCGCCGATTGAAAAAAGTATAATTTACCTCCAGTGCAACACTTGCACCTTTTTAATACTGAAAACTGAAGTTTGTTTTAGTCTATACTTCAGAAAAATTACCTCTTCAACGGGCAAACTTAAAAACAACCGGCAAAAAAGTATGGCGTTAATTGTTACGCAAATTTACCCCCCGTAAAGAACCCCTGATGTAGGCTTATACTTATTTTTAACCCTTCATACTTTTAAGTCAAACGTTGGCACTGATCTTTCAGTGTTTCCAATCCACATTAATGCGATGAACGGGTGCTCAGTTGAGCTTGATACTTCTATTCCGTTGTTGATATCCCTGAAATCAACAAAGCAATCTCACATAGCCTATTCAGTACAAAAATTGGAAAATCAATATTTAAGTCGCAGTAATAATAATCAGCAATAACTAAATCATTCGAAAAACATTGGTTTATTCTTCTTTGTAAATTGCAACTACCATAAGAGAAAAGTCTTAACTCCAAACATCCGATTTGAATCACAGTTATGGCATTTCACGTACGTTATCGCCGACCTATATGGAAATAAGAATGCTTATAGAAATGATACGTTTGTGGAAACTTAAACAAACTACCTTCACGGAGACACTCACTTATAAGTTTCTCGGTACACCATTCGTTGAAAGCCATTATTTCCTATCTGATAGGAAATCTGAAAAAAGTTTTTAAGTTATCACTCAGACAAGCGTTAATAAAGAGTCAGGTTAAAACACCGGATGTTAAATCCAATGATGTTACCTCCCAAACACAAAATTAATGGAGAAGTGACGCTTTGTTGCGAATCAAATCGAAATAAATATTAAAAGTAAATCTAAAACCTCGACAACGTGTTTTACGGTCAGCATTATCGTCGGGAGGGTGTCCGGCGTTAAAAAAAAGCTTGGTAAAAACTCTGAAAATGCAAATCACAAGATCTTTTACGCGTTATAATAATTTAATCTTTCATTTTCTTTGTCTATGAATAAAACCTATCCAGTTGATGAGTGAACTCACATAAAATGTAAAGTAAGGGCGCAGGGATAGGACGGTGTTAAGGCAAGACACGAGATAAGCATTGCAGCGGTGAGCTTGTAATTATTTAGTTTGTTCACAACTTGATTCTCTGACCTTGTTTCCTGTGTCAAACATATCTTGACCACCATCGTTAATTTTATCTTGAAGGCCGGTAAAATCGTAGGTGTATGCATAAAAATTAGGCACAGCTGCGCGGATGTTGGAGGCCGAGGCATTAAGAGCAGCAAGAATAGTAACAAGTCCTTGATAAGCCGTTCCTGTAATGAAACGGAGACAGAAGAAAGTAAAAAATATATCTGGGTAAATATTGCACAAAGGCAATTCGCACGGAAGTCATCTACTTCTTCAATTAAGGCGCGTGTGTTGGCAGGCACGCGACAGGAGATCAACACGGCACGATCCATGAGACAAATTCTTTTGCGCCCTAATTTTTAGTTACCTCTTTCTATTCATCTACCACGTTACGCTCTGACTCATTTTCTTACATTATGATCAGTAAATAGCGTTAGTTGCTACGCGTCACCTGCCGTTTCGTTGCCTTTCCCGTACCTGTAAACACACCTAAATTTCACAAAAAAGTTACCTGAGCTTGATATACCAGCTCTCACTGGATAATACTTTGAATACAACGATTGCAATGTTCCGCCATAATCATTCAAAAATCCTGTATTGGTGTAATACTTCAAGGACGCTTGATCTGACCACTGGCTTACCTCGACATCATTGGGAACGTGCCAAATCATCACATCGCTAGCCTTGAAAGTAATGCATTATAACAAAAAATAAAGGCGAAATCTGGAAGAGAATAAGCCTTTGAACAATGAATATTGCCTTACTGTAACAAGCGTTTCAACCAGAATCGTTATAGGCCTTCAATCACCACTTTGGTTATTTCGTTCATAAGGAGCAAAAAATGAGACAAAATACACACAAAGCAGAAACTTTTCAATTGCCGATAAAAATAGCCTTATATCAGTAATTGTAAAGTAAATGATTAACGCTGCACAGGCTATAGACTGGTTATGTTGTCTTCAAGGTTCCACAAATCAAAACCATAAAGGTTTTGTCATCAATATTAAATTCATTACAAAAATGATGCGGAGAATCACCACACTCTAACAAAACTACCTTGGCGATTTTGCATCAAAATCAAAATCAGTATGCGGGTACAAATTGCAACTGTATGTTGAAATCAGTCAAAAATATCAGTGCTTACAACTTATTAAAATGTGAATAAAAATTTACTGATAGCGTAAACTGAAATCGAAAAGTAAAACAGGCGTAAGCATTGATGTTTTTGACTAATTTCAACATACAGCTGCAATTTTTACCAGCACATTATTTTTGTTATCAATATTGATTTTCATGGGACGCCAAACCCTTACCAACAGATTAAAATAAGCTGGACTTTTGTAATCATCGCTGGTAGCTGAATCAGGGCTCCCGAAAACATTAAAGTTTTCCCAGTTTCCTGTTCCTAAATATAATCTAAGTATGAGTAATATCAAAAAAAAAAAGATGTGAAAAAGGATGTGTGAAGAAAATGTGTCATTTTATTGCAGGCAGGTGCAAGTGCGCTGAGAAGTGGGAGCGACTGCAGATTTAATTCTGCTTAATTCACAGGATTGTTTTTCAGTAAAAAAAAGTTTGAAGACGCGTTACGATATATTGTAAAACTCAAGAAAATTCTGCAATTTTGCCACAAATAAATTTAATGAAATGTAAATTTTACTGCACGTAAGAAAGGGTTTCACTAATTACTATTTTACTATTGAGAGTATATAGAAACTGCTATGCAATAAATTAAGCCTGGCGCAATGCACAATTTACCATTGTACTGAGCGCTTGTTCTTCCTTGGTCAGACGACCAGTTGTCTCCCATTGTGCATTTTCCTTTAATGTTGTTTTCATGAACACTAGCAACCAAAGTCCATCCGCCCCCCGCGGAAGACATATCACAGTAGACCTAAAATCCCAACAATATCATGCAATATTGTACTCGATGTCAAATAAAAGCCTAAAATTTCGAGACGGATAAGTTAGCGTTCATCTGAAAATGCAGGGTTGCTATAGCCTAATTACTTAATGTAACTCGATAGCCCTTACAATAGAAACGCGTCCTCTTTCACCTTTACTGATTTTTCGAAGGAGGTTGAAGTTCTTGTAGTTTATTTAAATGTGCTCCACTAGATAACAAGATCCAAGACCTATTTTTCTTAATAGAGTCCTTTCAGCTCTTTATGTATCTCATTGTTGTATTGGGTTTATGTTCAGTTTATCCATGGTATTTTCAATTAAATTACTATAGCAGGGATTGTTGTCCTGGGGTCCATGAGCCCCTTAAGGGGTGTGCAAAGGTGCTTCCAGGGGTCTTAAAGCAGAAATATGGAGTCGATACATCCACTTTTACGATATTGGCTGTTACAAAATGTGTTCTATAACGGTGACCATAGCTTCCTTAATGTGCTAGTAGTATACAGGTGTACGCATAACGAAGAAAGTTTGAAAAAACTGCATATTATTATTATGTAGTATAACACCGAACCTGGATTTTGGCTGATGTAGAAGAAGGTTTAATTGTATAAATACCGGAGTTAGCGTTGCCAGATCCTCTATATTCCAGACAGGATCTTGGGGAGTCGGAGTCTCCTGATCCTTGTGCTAAAATTTCAGATCATATTAGCTTTGCTTTTTATCATCATCACCAATACGAATTTTTGTTCAAATAAATTAGTATCGTTTCAGTATCTCACGCAAAAAACAATATTGTAATGCCACTTACAAATTCCTGGAGGTCCCACTGGTCCTCTTAATCCTGGAATACCTGGAGCTCCCTACAAAATAATAAAATAAATGAAGCATTGTCGGTTAAATTTGCCAGAATTCCTTATTATTTTGAATATAACTCACGATGGGTCCCGGTTTTCCAGGCCTTCCTAGTTCTCCTTTCGGTCCCCGAACACGGTCAAGAAAAGATCCAGACTGTAATGACAATATATGATTTCAATAAGCGTAAAATAAATACAAAAAAGGAAAAATAGACATGCCCTGGCACTAGATTATGGCCAACATGCACCGTTGGCAAATTCAGATTAGCACCAGCAATGAGTGCTGTAATGTCATATTCAGTAACTTAGATCTTAAAAGAAGTGTAACTTAAACCTTTATCACCCAAAAAGTAGGACCCACACAACTTATGGGTCGTGTACTTTGACATGTTGTAGCAAATTGGTAAACTCTGTTTTTGGTTTAGTCGTTCAGAAACTTCAAATCAACAGATGAATAAAAAGCAAGAAATCGTGCAGAAATCCAGACGAAAACTATAGACCTGCTGTATGCAATTAGCGATATTCGTTCATTTCAGGTTAATTAAAAATGAAAAATGCAATTACTTTTGAGAGGGATGCAATTTTCATTCAGAATAACCACGCTTTCCGCGAACCATAAACTTGCCAACAATCATGGCAAGATAGCAGTGTTTCCACTTATCTTATTGGTATTATGTCTCTCTTACTTGTGTGACCCCAGTTGAGCCAACGACACCTCCACTGGATTGAAGGCCACATACGCAGGCGCAATCACCCATATCGGTGATTTGCTGAGATCGCACCTTGTGCGAAATGATTACAAAAACAACAACGGACACCACAAACAGCTTCATGATTATTTTATCTGTCTATCAAAACAGAAGATATTTTTTTCGCAAACTCTTTGCAGTTTCTTTTATGCGCGTAATTCTTGGAAGCTATTTTCTAATTCCTTAAACTGAGGATTACACTAAAAATCGAAGCAGAGCGGAACTTTTTTGTTGGTTTTTTTTATAAAGTCATGCAGCTTGGCCCAGCAAAACGAGGAAAAATAAGCCAAACTGCATGACAGATAGCAGACGACTTAGGGGGGGGGCAAGCATTTATCAGGGGGGGCCAAAATTTGAAATTAAGCACAAAAGCCGCTGCCTTTAAAAGAGAAAGCTTGTAACTGGGGGGCCAAGCATGTCGGCCAGGCCCCTCCTGGCCCCCCTTAGCGCCGGCCCTGCTGCATGATATTATTGAAAAACCAGCAATGCTTTACTCGACTTTTTTTTGTGTGTAAACCAAATCCTCCTTCAATGCTAGGGGTGCAGGAGCCAAAACATTGCGAACAGCCGCCTTGTCCCTGGTCTACTTCACAGCTGAGTACTGCGCACCTGTTTGGTGTCGTAGTGCTCACACTCGGCTAATCGACAGTGTTTTAAATGACGCTTTGCGCATTGTCACTGGATGTCTGCGACCCACTCCAACGGACTACTTGCCAATCCTCGCAGGCATCCAGCCAACTGAGCTTCGCCGTCGAGGAGCGACACTCTCCCTGGCTAACCGCGCCACCTTTAACCCTGATCATATTCGACATAAGCAGCTGGTCGGGAAACAAAATGCGCACCAGGGAAGGCTCAAATCAAGACGCCCGTTTGTATCCGCTGCACCGAAACTACTGGATAGTCTGACCGAATCAGACATTCGTGCAGCGCAATGGATGGATTATGTATGGAACATGGAGTACTTGAAAAGAGCATCAAGGCTTCATGCTTTTATTTCCAGGGCCAGTTCTAAGCCTCTTGGAATGGGTTTGCTCAGAACATCTTGGGTAAAACTGAATCGTCTGCGGAGTGGCGTACGGCGATTCCATTCATCCATGTACAAATGGGGTGTTGCTCCTTCACCGAATTGTGAGTGTGGTGCCTCTGAGCAAACTGCAGACCACATCATTTCTACATGCCCCCTACATCGTGCACCAAAAGGAATACACGGTCTGTTGGCCCTGGATGATGACACCCGACGCTGGCTTAAAATCACCGCCGTCAACATCTAGACCGTCGGAAGAGGATGCCCAACCACACAACGACGACGACGACTTTGATAAGCTTGTAGTCTGCTGTTTCGCAAGATTTGGCTTGAAAAAGATACAGTAGGCTTTTTCTGACTTAATATACGGGTTTATTTTTGACGCAATGACTCGTTAAGCTCTTGAACGAAAATGAGATATTTTGTTTCGGAGCAAATAGAGGATCTCCTGCGTAGTTAATGAAAACCTGCCCTTGATTTATATATTTTGAACATTTCCAAGCTCTCACTGGATTAGGCAAGTGTAAAACTAACCAACATTGGTTATTAGTTTCAAGATGTGGGCTATCATTCTTCTTTCTGCAAACCTTGGTTCTCACCGAGCTAATTACTATTTGCTCAACTTAAAGTCAAATATTTTTTATCCGAAAATTACTTCGATATCTATTGGTTATTTTCAGAACTGCAGGCCTACATTATTTTTAATGTTATACAACATGTATTGTAAGGTATATCTCATTGTCTAAACCACAGCTGTAATATTGACTGTTAACCTTTCAACTCCATGTTACTGCTCTTAAAGGTAGGAAACAAATCTATCCCAATTTTATTGCTCAACGCAATAGCAATACGGTAATGGATGTTTGTCACTCGAAAAATTTTTTCGTTGGTTATTAATTAATTGCACGAAGAGTGTTATCAAAAGGTGATATCGAAATGGAACAAGCAGGAATAGATGTTCTTATCAACTGAATTCGTTTTTTTCGCTCGATGACTCTTGCCAAGACAAACAAATCACTGATAAAACAAAATCCCTGAATGTTTACTCACTGCAGAATAGTACAAACAGGTGGCCTATTACTGCTGAATAGGTGTTTTGACATTTATGATGCTACCAGGTAGATATTTTTTGGAACCATTGTTTTAAGCTTACCGGTCTATTGGCGTAGTGTTTAAGACGTGCGGGAAGTCATAGGTTCGATTCCTGGGCTGGTCAGGCCCGTAACCAGAAACTGAGTTGGGGGGAGCATTTTTTTTAACAGGGGGGGCAAATTTTTTTTGTCTACTCCCCAAAATACCAATTATGAAAACAGACAACATCTAACTATAAGCTTAAAAATTTAAATTGATTTTCATGTAACTAAATTAATTACCCATTAATGTGTAAGTTGGAAGCAATGGTCGGGTGGCGTAGTGGTAACGACATCGCTCAGGTGTGGGAGGTTTTGGGTTCACAATCCGAGCAGGTCAAAGCAAATACAGTGTCGCCACCGCTGCAATATTTCTTTGGAGTTCGAAGCTGTTTCGGGCCAGGCGCTGAGCTGCGGAGATGGGTACCGCAACTCGTTACATGCTTTGGCGTAATACAGCGAGTGTAATGAAGATTTGATTTTGATTTACAATGAATGTATGAGAAAAGCTAAAATGTTTTACGCCAAGAGATTACAATTAGCTGCTAGTACATTGATGATCGTACCGTCCTGGGATGGTCGAACAACAAACCGATCCATCTTGTTCACTGCATTAGACTCATATAGTTAATTGGCTGATTGATCTATACCAGTAAACTCTTTCTTCTTTCTTACTTTTTTAGATTAGATTGCTTTCAGGTCAGCTTAAGTTAATTTTCTCTTGCATCCAAATAAGTCTTTCAGGTGCAGCGACCGTGCGAATTTTTTTTAAACGCTTTTGCTATCTATTTTCATCTTGAGCATGTTCAACGTATATCGTTTTGTCGCTGTTTCCTTATTTTTAACCCTGATGTTTTTTGTGTTCATGATGGCGTTATTTTATGGTTAAAAATAAAAAATCTTACCACTACTACTACAGTAGCAGTAGCACTGCTGCTGCTGCTGCTGCTGCTACTGCTGCTGCTACTGCTGCTGCTACTGCTGCTGCTACTGCTGCTGCTACTGCTGCTGCTGCTGCTGCTGCTGCTGCTGCTGCTGCTGCTGCTGCTGCTGCTGCTGCTGCTGCTGCTCCTGCTGCTGCTACTGCTGCTGCTGCTGCTGCTGCTGCTGCTACTGCTGCTGCTACTGCTGCTGCTGCTACTGCTGCTACTGCTGCTACTGCTGCTACTGCTGCTACTGCTGCTACTGCTGCTACTGCTGCTACTGCTGCTACTGCTACTACTGCTACTACTGCTACTACTACTACTACTACTACTACTACTACTACCACCACCACCACTACTTAGTTAAAGAGATCAATTTAAACACTGTATATAGAATATTACCTGAATTTACCTCCTACTGTGTTACCGTACTTACGGTATCATGAACTTACGGTATCGAGAAATTTAAAAACGATGGGGCCACAATTTTCATACTTTTTTCAAGCGTATTTTTTTAACACGACCAATTTAAAGCTGATTGAGAAACAAGAAAGACTCTAGGAGGGTCCGGGGGCATGCTCCCCCGAAAAACTTTCAAAATTTACTTGCTGTAGTGGCTATTTTAATGCTTTTTGAATAAATTTTAGACAAATTTTGTTTAAACTTTTTTACCGTAATTCTGAGTGCTTCGAGAAATGTGACGCGTTTTGTTCGCACATTTTCGATTATGCGTCATTAAGCCTGGGTCACACGAGGCTAGTTTGCTAGCTGCTAGTTGACTAGCGGCTAGCAAAATCGGCAAATAGCAACGTGTGACCAGGTTCTCGCTAGTAGCTAGTAGCACTAGCAAGCTAGTTTACTAGCCGCTAGAAAGTTGAACATGTTCAACTTTACTAGCGGCTAGTTTTTACTAGCTGGCGAGTTTGTGAAAATCGAATAATGCAAAACTGTGACGACACAAACAGATTTTGCGTTCCAGACACCAACATTTCCGACTGAGACATATTGAGTCACTCAAAATGGCGGAAAGAAATGTTTTGAAATGGTCTGGAGATGAAATAATACAATTTTTGGACATTTATCAAAAATACGATGTTTTGTGGAATGTGTGGGACGAAAATTATGGTAAAAAAAACGCGAGGGAACATGGTTTTGATAGGTTGGTTCAAGAAGTTAATGATGAAGGACTTTCAGTTGATCACGAATTACTGAAAAAAAAAATTAAGAGTTTGAGAGACGCGTATAGACTTGAAGTGTACAAGATCAAGCGGTCAAAAAAGAGTGGGGCCGGAACGGAAGACATCCATAAGCCAAAGCTTATTTGGTTTGAAAAAGCCGATTCCTTTTGGCGAAATGTCGCATCCGGCAGAGAATCATCTTCAAACTTGGTAAGTAGCCAGGTAGCCTACAGTACCTGCTGATAAATCAAACATTTGTTATCATGAAACGCATTTATTGCGAAAGAGTATGACAGAGTTTATCAAAGCATTCAGCATAATTTAAATTACGTACGCTACACATGTACTGGTACCGGTACATACACAGCAAGGCCCTGCTGGGACAAAAAAATACAGGTACACTCGAACATATCATTTAGGACGATGATATTTACAAATGTAATTGTCGCAACTGCCATGGAGCAGATAAGCTTGTGCAAAACGCTCTTGCATACTGGCTGCGAAGTCTTTCAGGGTTGTTCCAGGGGTTGTTGGATAGATAACCAACGATTTCACGGTTTACAGACACGAGAGGATTGACCAATTCTTTTCGCCACGATCCAGGTTTGACGCTACCATTGTCCAGATCCTCTTCGTCAACAGAACCACTTGGAAAGTATTGTGGCGAAGTTATGCGGAGCCAGTTATGTAAGGCACACGCAGCCTTAATAAGGGTTTCTGTAGTGTTTACTTTTAAATCTATCGGCCTTAAAAAAATGCGGAATCTCGATGCTAGAATACCAAAAGCATTTTCTACCACTCGCCGAGCTCTGGATAACCGATAATTGAAGATTTTTTGTTGTAGTGATAATTTTCTTTTGCTATACGGCTTGAGCAAATTGGTACGGAGTGGAAACGCATCATCTCCGAGGCAAAATCCATCTTCGGGCCAATTTAGTAGCTTTTTTTCCATTACCACGTTGAGGGAAGAGTTTTTGAAGATTGTGCTGTCGAAAGCTCTTCCATCACTTCCCACGTCGATGAAACGAAAGCAGTATTCTGCGTCCACCAGAGCAAACAAAATGAGACTGAATGTACCTTTGTAATTGAAGTATTCTGAACTGCTATTAGGCGGACGAACAATCCGAACATGCTTGCCATCGATCGCTCCGCAGCACTTCGGAAAATTCCACTTTTCTTCAAATGAATTTTGGATCGATTGCCATTCCTCTTACGAGTCCGGGGCCTATAAAAATAATTACCAGTATCATTCATCAGCCAACCGTAAAATGATTCACAATTGTATTTTTTTTTTTTTTTTCATTTAAGGATTTATCAGCTGTAGCTGCTATCCCAACAAACAACGACGATCAAGCTGAAGATGAAACGTTCAGCGTCATTCAAAATCCATCGCAAGATGAAGGGCAAAAATCAAACACCGGTACCGGTACTTCAGTAAATAATGCAAAATCACCTAACGTCGAAAATGCTCCAAAGGATGAACCCCCAAAGAAGTTAAAGAAGAAGACACCTCCTAAAGGCAAAGGAAGGTTTGACAATGCTATCTCAAAGCTGCACGAGATCGCTAAAATGACTAATGTTGCAGAAACGGAAGATCAATATTCTCAATTTGGCCAGCACGTAGCGTTGCAGTTGCGTGAATTGCCTATCAGAAGCTTTGTCACACTGCAAGAAAAAATTCAAAGCCTCATCACTCAGGAAAGACTTAGGATAATGGACATGAGCATGACACAGCCATCTCCCTCGGTAGTGGTTCATCAACCTTTTCATACCGGTACCGCTACTAATGACTATGTTTCTCCTTCAGTTATCAAGATGAACGTTGAAGAAAACTCGTACTGTTCTGCAACTGAATCTTTGCAGCAGCAAGCTACGTTTTTTCATATGTAATTACGGTACTAATTAGCAGCGATGGATTTTTTGGCACCTGCCACCTGCTGCATTGACAAAAACTCCTTAACCACGATTTTTTAATGCCTTTGTTTACAGTTCGTTTCCTGTTGACAATTTTCGTTATTACAAACCTATTATGATCAGTAGAATGCTGCGTTTGACACTTGAGATAACAAATTTTAGCATAAACGTTTCGCTTGCGTCGGAAATCTCGGGAAAATATAAAGAAACAAAAAGCTTAATAACTTATGAAGAACGGAATGGAAAAGTGCCATATTGGTGCGAAAAAATTTTAAAAACTATATCCTTTTTTGATTTTTGAACAATTATTAAAACTGCCAGAGGTTTAATGCACTTTTAAGCGATAAAAAGTAGGTAATTCATAACTATGCAATATGCGTACAATAGTTCAATACGTAATTGTAATTCAAACTTACTTTGATATATGGCGTCAGTGAATCATAAATTGCTTGCAGCACATTGGGTAAAAAGGTGGAAATTGTATTATGCGGGACTCGGAACAGCAGCGCAAGGGAATGGAGACTGTCACCACTTGCCATGTACCGCAGCGTTACTTCCAGTTTAGTTTTACATGGAATAGCCATCCTCATAGCACTGTCTTGTTTTGAAATTTTTGGCGCAACCATCTCCAGCAACATATCGAATCTATCCGAATTCATTCTCAAAACGTTTTTGTACATGCGTGGGTCTTCTGCAGCCAACTCCCTCAGCAGAGTGTTGGATGCTCCATACTTTTCCCTTCTTGCGACCCATTTTTTTACCCACTTTCTTTCCTTTTCCCCTTCAACTTCTTTTAGAATTTCCTCTCCAATTTCGGCACATGCCTCACGAACTAGCCGGTTGATTACTTTGCGCTGCGTTTTAGGCATACCTATTCATCAGCTACCGGTAGGCTACCAGTTCACATAGGCCCTAGTCCAACAAGAATGCACTTTTACTAGCAAATTGATTAACCACTCACTCGCCTCGTGTGACCAGTCTTGAGGTTTTACTAGCCGCTAGTTCGAAATGGCTAGTACTAGCCGCTAGTCACTAGCGCTAGTAAACTAGCCTCGTGTGACCCAGGCTTTAAGGCGGAAGGTTTATTGCTAGCGAAGAGGATCGAAATTATGGAAAAATTGTATACATCAAAAACATGTTTGAAAGTGGCTGGTGAAACGATTCCTACCCCTCATCCTACCCCCCTGGCCTCAAGCTACAGAAACCATCAAAATAGTATGGCATATTCAGTCACTTGGCACTATTAATTTTGTTCTTTTTTACTAAAAAGCAGAGTTAAAAGGGGGTGCCATGGCACTATGGCCCCTCTCCTAAATACGCTCCTGCAAACCGATTAAGATGTAGATTGTGTCGTACCTTTTTTCTGATGTACGATTAACGGACGAATTATGTCAGACGAGAATGTGGATTTTCTAACTTCGCCGTTCTTGAACTTTTACACTTACTCTACTGGTAACACCGTCACAACTATTGTTCGCCTGCTGGAAACAGTGGGTGAGAAGCGATGAAAAAGAACGAAAAGTTACGTTTCCGTGCTACTACCTACTAATACTGAATTTGTCGTACATCGAAAAACTAAAAACCCCACCATCAGGAGCAGCTGGCCCCCTGCCTTTTCGACTAGGGGGGCAAGAGGGGCAGTACTGCCCCTAGTTTCGACTGGGGGGGCAAAAGGGGGGCAAAGGGGCCAGCTGCTCCCCTTGCCCCCCCCGTTCCGGCACCCCTGCATACTGAAAACAATGATGCGACACTGTCACTTTTTTACACTCTCTCATTTGAAAACTTTTAAAAACGTAATCTGCAGCAGCATAAGACCCAAAAGTGATTTTTTTAGAATGCTTTATTGTGCCAAAAATTAGGCTTTTTGGCCGTTTGCTTTTGTTCTGTTCTGCTCTTTTCTTTTGCCGCTCATTGTTTTTGGGCTGCAGCCAGGGGTGCCGGACCGGGGGGCAGAGAGGGCAGCTGCACCCCCCTGCCTTTTTGACTAGGGGGGCAGTACTGCCCTTGACATTCCATTGGGATAGTAACGAAGTAAAACGTCTGCTCTGTATAGCGAAGGTATCGCATATCAGTAGTTTCAGATTCGCTTCCATTTTTTGCAGCATTCCAGCTTTAGTAGGACTCGATTCCAGTTTTTGAGGACTCTTAATGTTTACTACCTTGGACGACGTGGACTCGCGTCATTTTTTGGCCGTTTGCTTTTGTTCTGTTCTGCTCTTTTCTTTTGCCGCTCATTGTTTTTGGGCTGCAGCCAGGGGTGCCGGACCGGGGGGCAGAGAGGGCAGCTGCACACCCCTGCCTTTTTGACTAGGGGGGCAGTACTGCCCTTGACATTCCATTGGGATAGTAACAAAGTAAAACGTCTGCTCTGTAGTGTAGCGAAGGTATCTGTAGTTTCAGATTCGCTTCCATTTTCTGCAGATATTCCAGCTTTAGTAGGACTCGATTCCAGTTTTTGAGAATTCGCAATGTTTATCTAGGACTTAGGCCTATACTCGCGTCATTTTTTTGGTGACTTGCACTTTGAGTTGTGAAAAAAATAGTGCGAGTAGGCCTGATGGTTTTTCGAGGTACCGGTATGACAAATTCAGTATATATTAATAGGTAGTAGCACAGAAACGTAATTTTTCGTGCTTCTAACGATATCAAGTTTTTATTAAGTCATTTTCATCGCTTCTCACCCGCTGTTTCCAGCAGGCGAACAGCAGCAGTAAAGGGGTTAGTGTCACCATGGTGTAACTGTAAGTGTAAAAGTAAAGAACGGCTAAATCAAAGAACCCACATTCTCGTTTGATATAATTCTTCCGTTAATCGTACGTCAAAAAATGGCACGAGACAATGCACATCTTATTCGGTTTGCAGAAGCGTATTTAGGGGGCATTGTGCCAAGGCCCATAGGTGGCGGGATGGGGGCTGGGGGGGGGCCTAATTTACGCGTTTGTTTCTACAATATTGCTTCTGCATAATCGCATGTGAAACTTATTAGGCTTACCATCGAAATTAAAACCTAGGAAAGAGCTTAAATCCAGAGATGTCTTCTTCAAAATTTTGTTGGTGGGGTGGGTGAACAGAAACTAGAAGCAAGAACCGTGGGTCTGAAGCCCACATAAATTGGACATGTGACATGTGGACGACTAAATGCATATAGGACCGGATCTACATACAGGCCAAGCAGGCTGAAACCTAGGGCATCGGAGAAAATGAGGGGTCTAATCACGAACAATGAAGACCTTTTTTTCCTCTTCACCGATACTTTCAGTGGAAAAGGACGAGTATAGCCTACCTTTTTTTTGTTCTTCACTATACCGATATTTTCAGTGAAAACAGTACATCTGAGTTCTGAGGACATGAAGACCTGTTTTTGCTCTTCCAATCAGTGTAGTCAAATAGCCTAGGGCCTCTCATTGTCTAAATCCGGCCCTTAGGAGCGTACTTAAGGACGGGGTCATTGTGCCATGCCCCCCCCCCCCCCCCCCCGTTTTGACCCTGCCTTTTAGTAATAAAGAACAATACTAATGGTGCCAAGTGACTGCAATATGCCAGATTCTTTTGATGGTTTCTGTAGCTTATGGCCAGGAGCGAATCCACAAGGGCAGAATGAGGAGTATGCATCCTCCCACCAGCCATTTTCAAAAATGTTTTCGATGTACACAATTTTTCTATATTTTCGAACCTCTTCGATAAGCCTTACGCCTTAAGCACGCATAACTAAAACTGAGCAAACAAAATGTATCATTTGGCAAAGCACTCAGAATTAGGGTCAAAAAATTTAAACACAATTTGCCCAAAAATTATTCAAAACGCACTAAAATAGCCATTACAGCATGTAATTTTGCAAAAATCTTCCGGGGGAGCATGCCCCCGGACCCCCCTACAGCTTTTCTGGTTTCTTAATTAGCTTCAAATTAGTTCTGCCGAAAAAAAGACGCTGGAAAAAATGGGGAAATTATGCTCCCTTCTTTAAAACTCCTCGCTACGCCACTGCCGGCCTTGGTTGTAGGTGACGAAAATCTGGTTATTGGTTTTGGCCCCCTTCACTTTCAAAATGCTTCCGCCATCGCTGCCATGGCCCCTCCCCCTTTTTAACTTTGCCTTTTAGTACAAAAAAAATAATAATGGTGCCAAGAGACTAAAATATGCCAGACTCTTTTGATAGTTTTTGTAGCTATGGTCAGGGGCAAATCCCCTCCCACCAGCCATTTTCAAAAATGTTTTTGATGTATACAATTTTTCCATAATTTCGAACCTCTTCGAAAGCAATATTAGCCTTAGGCCAACGCCTTAAGCACGCATGATCGAAAACGTGCCAATAAAATGCATCATATTTGGCGAAGCACTCAGAACCAAAATAAAAAAATGTAAACAAAAGTTGCCTAAAATTCATTCAAAAAGCACTAAAATAACCATTACACCATGCAAACTTTCAAAAATTTCCGGGGGAGCATGCCCCCGGACCCCCCTAGAGCCTTTCTTGTTTCTCAATTAGCTTCAAATTATTTCTGCCAAAGAAAATACGCTTGAAAATAATGTGGAAATTTTGGCCTCCCCCCTTTTAAAATTTTTCACTACGCCACTGCGTTGGTAGTAAAAGTACCCTTTGAAAAAGCTGCCCCCCCCTGTTTTTGCGACGTTCCGGCACCTACTAGTTGATAAATTGCCACTTAATATTTTTGCCAAGCTGCAAATACAAAGCTTTGATTTGACAAGTAGCCTATTGAACAGACATAACAGTCTACGATCAAAACAAGCTTTTTTTTCGTTTGGTTGACAGTAAAACATTATAGGCTTCAAACGCTACATTTTTTTTTTATGCTACTGTAATGCAAGGACGTTATAGTGAGTCTTTAAAATATTTATGGCCACAACCAACAGAGTCATTGAAAGTCTTTGTTCATTCACTTTGTAGGCCACCGAGTGGTTTAGGAATACGAACATCGATAAAGTTAGGGCCCGCCAACTCTACACTCGCTTTAATTTCTCTTTTTAAGTGGTTATACCCGGCCCACTTGCAACTATACTGACTACTGCGGGTCTACCCTAGTACATGTATAACCAAGTCGTCATAATTAAAGCTGCTCTGATTATTTAATTACTCAGTATCGCTCTTACCGCTTGTGCGAGAGTGGACCTTTATGACACAACGGATTTTACTTGACTAGACCCACGCAGGAGCGAGTACCGAAAGTTTAAGTGGAGGGGAATGTAATTTTGAATTAGGTTGAATGTTAACTAAATGCATGGACGTTAAGACGTTTAGACTCGAAGACGGGCGTAAATAAGTCCTTTGAAAATGTTTTATGTCAGGGGCGTATTCAGAATTTTTTTCAAATTTCGTCACTTTTTCATGCGTATTTTTTCCGGCGGAGTTAATTTTAAGCAATTTAAGTACCAAAATCGATTCTTTGTACGCAGTTTAGGAGGGTCCGGGGACATGCTTGCCCGATAAATTTTTGAAAATTTGCATCATGTAATGGCCATCTTAGTGCTTTTTGAACAATTTTGAGGCAAAGTTTGTTCATATTTTTGGCCCCTAACTTTGAGTGCTTCACCAAATATGATATTTTGTTCGTACAGTTTTGATTATGCTTGTTTAAAGGCGACTAAGGCATATTGCTTTAAAGAGGTTCGAAATTATCAAAAAATTTTATTCATCTGAAGCACTGTTGAAAATGGCTGGTGGGGTTCATCCCCCACATCCCCCTGTATCTATTGCATGGTCCATGATGGTCGCAACGATATAACTATCGAAGGGCAGAATTTACTTTCTTTTTATTAAAAACTTTAAAATTTAAAGTGATGTTTTTGATTTCAGATGGCCGAGTGGTAAGAGCGTCCGCCTCGGGAGCTGTAGACTCGGGTTTGACTCCGAGTCGGGTTAAACCAATGACTTTAAAATTGGTATTCACAACTTCCCTGCTGGACGTTCAGCATCTTGGCCGCGTTCACACATGGAGGTTTTCGCAACCAGACACAAAACTTCATTTTGTTATTGCAGACGCTATTTTAATTCTTTTCAAACTTGTTTCAGCGATTCAAAAATTGAAAAGGTTACCTTTTCGAACTGCTGAAGAAGTTTTTAAAATCTTAAAAAACGCGTTTACAATATCAAAATGAAGTTTCGTGCCTGGTTGCGAAAACCACTATATGTGAACGCGGCCGAAGGGGTAGTGTGGAGAAAAAATTATTATTATTGGCATATTTATCCTCCTATCACGAGAAAGCGACGAAGCGCTGTACGAGCTCGCTTAGGAGTTGCCGGCCATTTGTCTACCACACTAAGATGGGGGAATCCCGTTAAGTGCCTTTCCCAACGGCACAACAAGTAAACTTGCCGGCTTTCTCCACACTGTCCTTTAAATGCTGAGCGTCAAGCAGGGAAGCTGTGAATACCGATTTTAAAGTCATTGGTTTGACCCGACTCGGAATCGAACCCCAAGTCTACCGATCCAGAAGCAGACGCTCCATACCATTCGCCCATGTGATCGGTAGCAGGTTTACTTGTTGTGCCGTTAGGAAGGGCACTTAGCAGGATTCCCCCATCTTGGTATGGTAGACAGGAGGACGGCTACTCCTAAGCGAGCTCGTTATAGCGTTATGATCGCTTTTTCGTGATAGGAGGATAAAAATATACTGTAGGCTACTACGAACTACTCTTTCGGGTTTAAATCGGGCTTAGACTGGCTGATAAATTAGGATTCGGGCTCAACATCTTCGGCCAGTTGACAACTCTGACATGCTTCGGCGTAATGCCGCGAGAATTAAATGCAGATTTGATTTGCTGCTTGCTTTTCTGTTGCTTGATTTAGAAGGTCGTTTTATCTTCGGCATTAAATTAAGTGGTTTGAACGTTTGCCTTTGGAGCAGGAGACAAAGAATTGTAACCTTAAGTCATTAATGCAAGGCATTCACAGCTTCACGTGCAAAACCGCTAGCACTGAAGGAAAATTTAGGAAACAAGCCGCCGAGTTTGCGTATAATTCTATGCCGTGGGGAAAAATACTCATGGATAGCCTATACGTAGATTCTTCAAACTTTGAGTGAGAGACAGCAGTGGCTGGCGACTCTTCCAAACGAGCTCACTACAACTTTCTCGTCGTTTTTTGAGATGTGAGAATTAAACGCAACCGAAATTACCGCAAAATAAACTTTTACATGCGTACAACCACGTCCACCAAGTGCCGTCCTACAGTAGCCTACAATCTTGGGCTACTATGCTTTTTTCCGATCACCAAGATGGAAATAATTCAGCAAATACCATCGTACTTACAGTCTTACTTTTAAAATAGTCGTTGCAAAATATCGCATGTAATACCGTCCCATCCTCTCTATCCTGAAAGTGAAAGGACCTATTCATTATTTGATCAGCAATTCTGTAGTCAGAGAGTAAGGGCAGGGTTAAAAATATCGATTGAAATCCGATAATCGACAATGTTATCCTTTACTTTTTCTGTTTCGAACATCGGATCTCCTTTACTTTTTTTCTTTTATCGGAAATGACTTGCTTAACTTATTTTGCTCAAAAAATCGATATTCTTTACTTTTAAAAACTATACATATTCGATATTGTTAAAATTTTTTGTATATTTTTGTTTTGCTATTTATTTTTGAAGAGATTGCAAATGCTTTTGAAGCTAAGCTCCATGTGAAGTAATTTTAACTCTGTATGGATTGCATTTTAGTTTTTCATTGCATTTCAGACAACATTTCAGTTTGTTTTATTCAAATCGTTTAGTTTTGCTTAAGTAGAGAATTTGACAAAAACTTGAACATTAGTTAAAGTAAGATTGAAAATAGAATACTGGTGTCTCAAGTACAACAATTTGCACAATTGCACCGTATCCTGTAACATTTCAGCAATTATAAAATAACCATACTGTGACTTTTATCTTTATGTTGATACATTTATAGTGTTTTTTTTTTTTAGGATTGATTCAACATTCTTTGACTGTATATAACTTTTTTAGTCAACACATTTTCAATGATTCTCTTTTTTGTTTTTTATGATGCCAATTTTCCCAGTGCTATTGCAGCTGCAAAAAGGGCAAATTTTTTTGGTTTGTTTAGACTGCAGGGGTTCTCAAACTACTTGAGGTGCGGAGCCTTTTGCCAAATTTGAGATTTCGTGCGGAGCCCTAGCAACACATCTTACAGCTGGCGCAAAATGACTTGAGCCCTACGGCAAATTTTGCATTCTCAGACATCTATAAGCTCAAACTTAAGACTTTTTTTATACAATTGAAATTCATTAATAACAATAGGTCAGTGTCGAAATCGTAGAACAAGTATAATATTGTACCATAGACCGGGACAGCGCTGTTTCGAGCTATTGTTCCTCATCAGCCGCACTCATATAAAAGATACATTCATCCTTCAAAATGCTTGACCTAGCCAAAACACTCTTCCGGATATATGAAAGCTGTTGTGACTTCCCATTCAATAAAACGACGTCGTCCTTCCTGGCCTGCTGAATGGAAAGTAAACACTGGCGCAAGTAAACACTGGCTGAAGACCGCCTGTTGCTACAATACTAAACTTTTCTTCATAAGGTGAATACAGACCTCACATTTTTGGAAATTTCATAAGTTTAAAAATTAAACTTTCAAATGTGTCAGGGCTTTTTGGCGTACCTTATACAAGCTAAAAAAAATCTACATTTCGCAGGTAAATCATAGAGGCTGTGAATTTGACACTTGACAAACATACTAATAAGGTAGAGTCAAATTTCACTAATCCCAGTATTGCTTCTTTGGACAGTAGCAAAATTAGCAAAGTCAGTATTGTATATGTAAACAAATAACTCGCGAAGCCCCTAGGTTGCTCTCGCGGAGTCCTGGGGCTCCGTACGGAGCACTTTGAGAACCTATGGTTTAGAGCATTAAGAAATGGTTGTAGGCTTATGCACAACACATAGCCAACTATGGCAGAGCCTTAAATTGATAATGGTTGACATGAAAGGAGAAATAAGAAAGTTCAATAAAATCTGATTTTTAACCAAAGCAGAAAAAAGGTAATGAACAATTAACATACCGATATTATTGTTTTCGAAAACAAAAGTTAGTTTCTTTATGCGGTATATTCTAAAGGTTAAAATAATATATCGATTTCTGTAATCTTTATTCTTTACTTTTTAACGAAGTATCGATATCGGAAATTTCTTTACTTTTTTATGGATTATCGACTGTCGGATTATCCTTTACTTTTCAAGAATCGATTTCCAACCGTGAGTAAGGGCTACCTCAGTGACCTTGCCCACACATTATCTCTTACCTCTACCTAGCGAAAATGTGACGTTATCGCAGCCCAACGTTTCGAAAATTCCTTTTCTGTTTTAGAAAAACGAGGTAACAATTTTACAAAGCTTGTATTTCTAAATAAACGATCTATCTTCAATAAGCGACCAACGTAACAACACTAGCTTTTTGCTATTAACACAACGCTGTGTTCAGACCAATTCATATCCAGAAATTGCGTAGTAAAACCGAACCCTATGCAAATGGATAAGCAGGTCCATGGACCTACATTTTAAAAACTCTAAACACAATTTATACAATAATCCCTGCATTGCCAACATCAATATTACTAAAGTTGTAAAGCAGAAAAACAAGGTAACACCACAAGTAGTGGCGTAAAATTAAGTATATAGTGTGTAGTAGACTGTTGAGTAGACTATTAACAACGAAGACGATACAACCTAAAGCAAACATTTCAATTCACAATCGTTCTTTTTTTTCTATAGTTAAATAATTTTATACGCTTACTCAAAGTAAGCTAAAGCTCCGGCGACATTTCATCTTAATGAATGTAAAAAAAGAAGCTCAATATGTGATTTGATTTTCAAGCATGGTTCTACCTGCACAGTCAAGGCGTTCCACAAGTTAAACTTCAAATCCGAGAATTTATATCATTACTATATGCACAGTCTATTTTATTGTACATAGAAAGTATAGTGGTGCACCATTATTATCACGCGTAGAGTGAGTATATATATGTCTTTTTGTAGTGAATAAATTAGAACTTAAGTATCTTAATTTTATCTACGAAATGATTTTCCTTTCATACGGTAATCAAAAATTATTGCTCATGCGTTCCATAGACTTTGAAATGTTTCATTAGAATTCCGCTCAAGCAAAAAGGTTAAAAACCACGAATACACGCCATCATGCTCATACTGATAAAGTAATAAGAAAAAATAGTTATCGCGGCGGTTGTCTTTTGCGTTTATTGTTAAACGCCAAGTAGACTATAGTACGGAGGCTTACTAGAAACCGATAAAAGCAGAGAAAATATAAAATAAGTTCTGTGAAGTCTGACGCGAATATCCAAAGTACTACATTACAAGGTAGTCGATGAATAGATCCAATTTTCCACTTTAGTGACGAAATACAACTAGATATTATCTACTACTCTACGAACAACAACAGTTAAGCAACAATAGTGTGCCTTCATGACAAGAATTTCGGCCGAAATTGTCTCATATTTCATCGTCCACATCATTTTCGTTACACTATTACTAAAGGTATTTTTTCACTATAACTCCCGCCATTGTCTGGTTCAATTCTTATTCTGTCTTCTTCATCTTTAACAAAAACGTAAACAACGTACAAACCTAAACAAAAACACATGGTGTGTATTCGCTCTATAATACAAAATTCAATAACGAGAAGTTAGGCTACTGCTTAGTTTAAAAATCGCTAGCTCAAGGTCGATTTCTACGATATTCGTAAGCTAATTCATAGTCTAGGGGTCTCAACCGTGGCCCCCAACCCCCCCAAGGGAGCCAAAGAGCGTCCTCTGGGGGGACACGAGCGCAGGAATAAACACATTTTTATTTCTAGACCGGTACTTAGGGGCCAAGGTCTTTAAGTGTGACGATCAAGGGGCTACGACTAGGAAAAGGTTGAGAATCACTGCCATAGTCAGTGAACTTTCGCAGCGCCACTAACTCGCGCACGAAATAATAGCAGGGTAGCAAAAACAGTCTGACGTGATTAACCGACTTTACATAACCTAAAATCGTTTCTTTAGTGAGCCGCAATGAAAACAGCGGCCATTTTTTGAGTAGTAGTTTGTAAATAAAAATATCGAACTTACTGGATGGCATAACCGGATTGCATGCAAAAATAACGAAGAGCAATACAAAGCAAATCGCACTAAAATCTTACTGGCAGCTTCCCATTCCGTTTTGGACAACGTGGCGACACGAGGATTTGAACTTGGGTACTGTGATCGTATTCGCTGACACTCATTCTCAGCGTGAGAATAGTCACCTTTTTTTGAACTGTTTAAGGAATCTTTAAAATTTGGATACAGCTGTAAAACAGAGAAAAAGCTTTTGAAAGAAACAAAATTATTCTGGAAAAACTTATCTTCGCGAGTAGCCAAGATTAATTAAAGATAAGAAAAATAAGTGCACAAAATCAACGTTTCGACAACAAAGGTTCAGCTTTTATCTGATGGTGGCAGCTGAATGTATGTTATCAAAGCTTCCAGTTTTACCAATTACTGCGTTTCTTTTCCTACTTACGCTAAATTCGTCTAATATTTACTGTAATTGAGGGCAGTTTGAACAAAGAATAGCGAAAAATTGCTGCAACAAATTGTTCATAGCCAAAAGTACGATCGTGTGTGATTAGCACTTTAATCACACTCAAACCCAACTGTTGGCAGAATGAAGTGAAATCTTACTTCTAATGCTTGCATTTTCCGTATTAACCGAAAATTTTCTTTATCTTTTGAGTTTTCTTCGAAAAACTGAGCAAAAGGTTTCCACTCAACCAACTTCATCCCGTACTTGGAACATATTCTAAAAGTCAATGATATAACAACGTTGAAACATTGAACGTTTATAAACTAATAAAAATTAGCTTTTATCGCTTCTACCAGCGCTGTCTCATACATTGGACCAATCACTTCATAGGTTCTTGCACCTGATGGTCTAGACCAGTGGTTCCAAACCTTTTTTTGTCTCGCGACAATCCAAAAAGATTGTGCGCAATTTGCGGCACACTTTCTACAAAACAATGTTAGTTAAAAAAAACTTATTTGGAAAATTTTAATGCAATGTGTCTGCCTGGTGCAGGCAACATCGAAAATTGAAACCAGATTCCGTGGTTGCCAAGCACTTTTGCATTTCGTTTTCCATCCAAGAAGTTCTTTGATGTTTTACCAAAGCAGAAATCCATACTCACGAAGTTATGAGGACGCTAGGTTGCTAGCGGCAATATTATATTGATGGTTGTAGTCACAATTATCCTTACTGCATGGGCATGGATTTTAGCTTTTAGCTATCAAAGAATAGTGTTCAATCAAATCTCGATTGCTCATTTATACCAATAAGTTAATCTTTAAATTTTAAAAAAGTACGCCGTACACCTGAAAATTTTTGGCGGTACGGTTTGGAAAACACAGGTCTAGACCCTAGCCTAAAGCACGCGCCTAAGCCGGTAACTGGTCCGATGTAATCTTTTTATAAAGCATATAGTATCTAATGCATACCGATTACTGCATTTTGGACAAATTAACATCGACAACAAGATGTTTAATAGCTCATTTTTACGATCATAAAATCCGTGTCTCTTCCTTACAATCTACCTTATCAAAGTGTGTTTTCGAAGAAGGAATTCTGGACAATCCACTACATCATGCAACTTGAAAATATATTTGCAACCAAACTCAGGAAAAGTTTCATTTTTTTGAAATTCAACACTGTACACGTCGTTGCCGAACCGAAAATCGGGAGACTCTTGTGATTGCTGCCTGTAAACACGAACTACTGTAAACACATCCGAAATATGCCGTACGTTTGGTGCCAAAACCACTCTCAAGTCACAAAACCAGTACACAACACCAAAAAATTTCACATCAAAATAAGATGAAAAGCTAGAAATATATCAGGGCGAAGAAAGGTAAGAGAAGTGAACCAAATTCTATTCTAGAACCACTAAAACACTGCAACGTACAGGTATTGCGTTGCTTTTTTCTTGGAAAAAAAAAAGTTCATGTAGAATATCCCGTAGTTGTGATCGCGCAGTTTGCTATCAGCGGAAGCCAGTAACAGAAAAAACAAGAGCAGACAATCTACTAACTTAGAAAAACATAAGTTGGGAACTTGCTTCATGTAAACTTTCAGAGTTCGCTTTAGAATGAAATGTAATCTTTAACGAGAGGTATCGTCAAAATATGATGCCGTCAAGCCTTGTTTCTGAATACTACTTTAAGTAAAACTTACATCAACTTCGCATCGTTGACAGTGGTCCCGATAAAATAGCCGCCGTCACAGAGAGAAGAACATGCATTTCGAACAATCATATCAGCTTGTTCTTCGCTTTCAAAAGTGTAGTGAATTACAAACTGGCAACTACTGATGTGATGGTCAACGTCAGGATTCGAAAGTTTCTTGAAAAGCGATTCCTTAATAACAATAAGGTTTCCAGTTAGTACGGAAGCGCGATTATTCAGCGAGGCCGTCTCAACGTTCAGACACCTAACCCTGGCTTTAACCAAACACTAACCCCAACTCTAAACCTAAACCGATCCCAAAAATCCTGTTTTGTTTTGATGCGAAGTCGATCACGCCAAGAGTCCAGCCATGATCAATATCGAATGGGACAAAAGGTAATTGTTATAAAAATACAGTTTTTATATGTTGGATCACTTGATATCTTTATTGATCACTTTAATGTTAATATTAGCCAACTACATAACAAAAAAATGATGTTCCACGCACAGCACACTTCGCACCAAACTTTATCTATAATTAAACCATCACTCTAATGAAGCCGTGTACCATTTTTCACGAAATAAAAACATACTGTGAAAAGATCAAAAAACGAATCAACAATTTGAGAAATCAAATCCCCATCATTTGAAAAATTTACGAGTCGAAATCTTACTACTTACCCTTCCTAAATCCACTACGACAAATTCTGCATCAAAAATCCTCCTATCCCTGGATTTTCGTTTTAGATTTTCATAACGATCTTTGCATTGATCAATTGACGTTGCTGCAATATCAGTACATATCTGAAAAGCATAGAATACTGAAACAAATCCAAAAGCAAAACTTGAATGAGATAGTTGAATGTAATATTCTTCCAGTACTTGATGTGCCAACCAAACTGTATTACTTTTGCTGTATGATAACCAAAGCGTTTATAGAATCGATAACCAAAACAGGTAAAAGCAAAGAGGATGAAAATCATTTATTGTCAAGGGTGTGCATGGCAATTAAAAACTCTTCAAACCTGAATCCTAAGCCACTTTAAACAACTTAAGAACGTCTTGTCAGCTCATTGATCTTAAAATCTTTATTTTTCATTTAACAAAGCTTTGTCAATACTTGAAATGCTAAGTTGGCACAGATAAGCACAAAAAATCTTTTAAATGCAGAGTATTTAACCCGTTTCTAATCATAACAAATTGCAATTTATAATATCATCTCAGAGCAAAACCCACCAGTTTCTTGATTTGTCCTTTATCCCATTTTAACAGGTCTCCACCTTTTCCCACTCCCAAATCTAGAATGATTGGGTATTGGCACTGCATTTCGTCTCTGACTTTTTCCAAATATTTTCCTAAATAAAAATCAAAGAATAGAATAACTTTCAATGAAGAATTTTTGAAAGGTTCATTCCGTTTCTAACATCAAAGACCATAGCCTTTTTTTTCTAATTCGTCACATTTTTTCTCTCGTTTCCTGTGGGTTTGTTTCAGCACGCATTTTCATATTTTTTACATGGAGTGGTCTTAGACTATCCGTAGAACATACATAAAAAAATTTAGCCTAATCAATCACTTACTTTAGCCTGGGCGAATTAAAGCTTAAAAATGACGAATTAGGTAAAATTTGAAAATTCGTTGCGACTAATTCGGAATTCGTCAAGATAAATTACGTAATTCGTACAAATATTGTAGTTTGCCATTTTTGAAGTTCTCAAAAGTCACGAGTTTAAATAAGACTTTCAAACAACCAATATTCTTTTAACAAAATGGAGTGACGAATTAGAGAGAAATTTGTTGCAGCGACGAATCAGGAAAATTACTACATAGATAAAGATGTTATTAACATAAGAAACCATGACTCGCTGTCAAACCAAGTACTGGTACTCCAATTAATTAAATTTTGATCTTAGTATAATCAAGTGCAAGAATTGGGCTACTTGGCTTGAACCATATTAGAGGTTATATTTCTTGCTCTTAAAACAAGGCATCTGTACAATCATTTTTAATCTCAAAGATTGACGAAGCTTTAAAATCATGCATAGGAAATGCTTACGTATTAGAACAGATTTTATCCAGTTATTGAAATTTCTCATGTAGTAGATTTTGCTGTTACGACGTTCAGCACAACTTGTATTTCCACGTTTATTGTAGTGATCAGCAACCTGGACAAAATACAAAACGACGCGTTAAAAAACACAGTGTTTAAAAGACTTGGGCAGTAGCAATAAGTAGGCCATTCTGGACTTGATCAAACTGTTGGAGTCCTACCACTGTTCCTTCTAACATTTTAACTAGTGCAAATTCGCCCAAACGTGAAAATCACTAAAAATTGGAACAAACAATCAAAGGAATAAAGGGTGTAATTTAAGGTCTGGAATAATTTTTGTTTAAAATAAGAGTTTCTATGGTATATAAAACGCTTTCATTCAACACAAAAAAACTTAAGCACTTTCAACTAAATTACTTTTAAATTATTATAGCAATGTGCAAAAATTGAAAAATTTTGCCCAAAATTTCTCATTTTTCTCAAATTTCACACATTAGAGGGAACAGTGAGTACTACACTTGACTTTAATGGCTCTAACTCCAAGACCGAGACACTACCGGTACCTTAAAACGCTAGTTGACAAAAAGAATTGAACTCAAGCCTAATAAGCCTATAATTTAGATTTCTGTGACTCTGAAGCAATCCTAGAGCAACTTAATTATGAATGTGCAAATACAAACTACCAACAAAACTGTTGTAACTTGTCAGGCAAGAAAAAACTTATATACCAAAGTAGAATGCTTTTTGAGTGGAATTTGGTCCTTAAACATATTATCAGACTTTCGTTTTCGAGGAGCATCCATGGTGTGTAACGGTAATAATCCAACCAAAGTTAAATCCACAAATTTATCAAACGAAAAATCTAAAACAAGACTGTTTAGCAATGAGCTTACACACAGCCACACCTAAACTATACCGGCACTCTTCTAGACTAGTCTAGCAGAATTTACAGACTGTTGGTACAAATAGCGCATATATTTATGTTCAGTTTGGATGCTGATTGCTGATACAAACTGAAAAGCAGATATTAAAATAGCCTACTATGCCTACGGTACTTAAGCCAATGTTACTGTTTAGACTATTACAGTTGCACTGTGCATTAAACACTGAACAGCTATTGACGAAGTATATGCTTCAGATAGGCAGCCAAACTAAACCACAATCAAACCTGTAGTGCTGAGTGCAAACTATCAGTGTATTGGTCTGTTAGTACCAGTACTAGTCTAGTTGAATCTCATCTAGAATGAGCCCTCACGCTTTTTCTGTCTGCCAACCTTAACCTAACCTATGACCTTAACCTAACCTATAACCTGACCCTAACCAAATCTAGCTTTAACTGAACCTAGCCCACACCGAACCTAATACTAACCAAACCTAACCCTAATCAAACTGCAAACGTGGGGGCTGATACTAGATCTAACCCGTCTAGTCTATAACAACTCCAAAACTGCAGAAATTCTTGTTACCGTACAGGTACTCTGGTACCAGTAGTTCATTGCAATGCGCAGACTACCGGTACATCAGTAGCCTAGTCTATACCGGAATAGCACTGGTAGTAGACCCAAACCTTCCGCATCGATAGCGAAATCTTTTAACATTACGCTATTATAATCGCCCGGTTTTTTGAGAAATTTTATTAAAATATAAAAAACTAAATTGACACTGTTCTAAGTGCCAAAAGTAAGATAAAAATAGGCCTACTGCCAAAGATGACCACAGACCAACAAAAGATTTGAAGAGGCATAGGGGTAGAACGAGGGGAGAGACATTATTTTTTCGTACCGTAAGCTGACTATCTCAGGAGCTAGAGTTCTTGGTTTCCCGTAGACACCCCGATTATTTGTTTGAAAGCATCTGATATCGACGCTGTGATTTGGCAGAAAAATGCTTAGATAATATCGACGCTGTTTTTGACTTTAATCAGATGATTAGGGATTCCGCTCGCTCATAGTTTATTTTAGTTTAAAAACGTATTAATAGGGAGGGCAGTTTTTTCTTATGCTCCAATATTTTCACTGTTCAAATTTCAGCGAGAAACTGCCCCCTTCATAATGAGTGTACCGTATATTGACTGTTTATATCAAGGTTTAGCCTATATGCGTTGTTTATATTAATGTTGGTGCTTGAAAAAGTTTGTTTGAAGAGAAAGAATTGCTTGTTTTACCTTTTGGGTGCACCCTGTTTGTGACGTTGCGATAGCTAGCCAGCCTACTTTAGTCAATTAACCTTCCTATGGCCCAAAAATGATTTCAACCAAAATTTTTTCAGAAAATTTTTGACTACGGCCTGACAGCTTGAGTTTCTGTGAAACCTTTTCTCTCCTTAAATGAAACGCAAAGCATCAAGCAAAAGTGTGAATGAAATATCTTTGTTGTTTCCTTAGTTATGGCATTATATAGCAGGGAGTCGAACCGTTTAAAATATCGCTCCGGTTCCGGTTCAGGTTCAAGAAATTTAATTTTTAACGGTTCAGTTCCGGTTCAGGTTTAAGACTTTTCAAAAATTTAGGTTCAGGTTCGGTTCGGGTTCAGTTGCACCAAAATTTAAAGTTTCGGGTTCGGTTCAGGTTCAATAATCTCAAATTCAAACGGTTCAGGTTCGGTTCGGGTTCATTGACAAAAAGCGGTTTTTACCGGTTCATGGTTCAGGTTCGGGTTCGGTACGACTCCCTGTGTTTCAGACTCATTAAATTTTGAAAAGCAGAAAGAATATTACGCATCGCAGCACACGTCTAGAGATTTTTATGAATATTTTTTAAG
This sequence comes from Trididemnum miniatum, assembly GCA_964006365.1. Classification (NCBI taxonomy): domain Eukaryota; kingdom Metazoa; phylum Chordata; class Ascidiacea; order Aplousobranchia; family Didemnidae; genus Trididemnum; species Trididemnum miniatum. The sequence continues at coordinate 9,199,726 of OZ023244.1, forward strand.
AATCAGCTTTGGTTCAAACATTGTTACTAAACGATTTCTGTTAAGGTCTATGAACACAAAATATTATGGGTTCGGGTTCACTTGTATAAAATTTTAAAGGTTCGGTTCAGGTTCACAGATTTGAAATATTAAAGGTTCGGGTTCGGTTTAGGTTCAATGATCTCAAATTTAAACGGTTCAGGTTCGGTTCGGGTTCACCAAAAAAAAGCGGTTTTTACGGGTTCGCGGTTCAGGTTCGGGTTCGGTTCGACTCCCTGTTATATAGCTTAATCATGGTTAACTGAAATTTAGTCTGGAAACATTACAATAGGATGCACTTTAATACCTCTAAACTACTGTAATTGTAATGTAGTATCTTTACGTCATCTCGATGTGACATCACTGAAACCCCTCCCCCCATTGAAAAATTCTGCGTACGCCTCTGTCGACTTCAAACAACCAAACTTCGAAATAAACAGTCGCAAATACAGTATGCAATGGCAATGTTTGCAGCGAAACTGAAACAAACTTCACAAAAAGTAGAAACGAAATTAATGCAAACAAAAACTGAAATAATGTGTATAAATTGACACTTCGCACTCGAAAAAAACAGGCAAAGAACAAATAGTATTAGGGTAGCTTGTGCTAATACTAATGCGCAGTAGCTACGCAGCACAGTAGGAGCATAAAACTGTAACGTCCTTGTGATCAACACAACACGGTTCATTACATTCCTTGCACACGTCAGCTGTTTTGCGATCTAATCATAGTTCTCTATAATATGGTTGTACAACTCTTTTTCTTCTTTTTCTCTTTTTTATCTTGTCACGCTTCAATGAGAAGGTACGGAAGTAGAATTCCCACGATATTTTAGTACAGTAATGCCGCAACCACAGGTGTAATAACAAACAATTTTCAGGAAGAAGTGTGGGGGGAGGAGTGAGGAAGTGCGTTGGGGTGAGGGGAAGTGTAAAGGGAGGTGGGAGAAGTGTGGGGGAGGAGTAAAAAACGTGTTGGGGGGGGGGGGTGAGGTAGATGTGGAGAAAGGTGTGAGGGTGTGGCGAAGGGCAGGAGGAGGTGAGAAGGGGTGTGGAAAAGTGTGTTGGAGTGTGGGGAAGGTGAAGGGAGATGTGGGGAAGTGGGGAAAGTGAGAGTTGTGTGGGGAAGTACTGAGGGAGGTGTGGAAAACTGTGCTGGGGTGTGGGGAGATGTGGGAAAGTGTTGGGGAAGGTGAGGAAATGTTTGGGGGGTTGGGGTCAGGGGAGTTGGGTCTGGGAAGTTGGAGTCGGGGGGACTGGGGTCGGGGGTGTTGAAGTCGGGGGGTGGCGTCAGGGGAGTTGAAGTAGGGGGGTTGGGGTCGGGGGAGTTGGAGTCAGGGGGGATGGGGTCGGAGAAATTGGGGTTGGGGGTTTGGGGTCGGCGGAGTTGTGGTTGGGGGGTGGGGTCAGAAAAGTTGGGGTCGGGGAATGAGGTCGAAAAAGTTGGGATCTGGGAGTTGGCATTGAGGGGGTTGAGGTCGGGGGGTTGGAGTCGGGAGGACTGGGGTTGGCGAAGTTGTGATTGGGGGGTGGGGTCAAAAGTCGAGTAGGTTGGAGTTGGGGGGGTTGGGGTCGGGGGGGGTTAAGATCTGGGGGTTGGAGTCGGAAAATTTGAGGTTGGGGCAGTTGTGGTTGGGGGGTGGGGTCAGAAAAGTTGGGGTCGCGGGGTGGAGTCAGGGGGTTGGGGTCGGCGGAGTTGGGATCAGGGGGTTGGAGTCAGGAAAGTTGGGATCAGGGGGGTTAGGGTCGGCAGAGTTGTGGTTGGAGGGTGGGGTCAGGGCCTCAGGGGAGGTGGGGTCGAGGAGGTTGGAGTTGGGGGGAGGTTGGGGTCGGGGGTATTGGGGTCGGGGGGGGGGTTGAAGTCGGGGGAGTTGAAGTAGGGGGGTTGGAGTTAGGGGGGCTGGGGTCAGAGAATTTGAACTTGGGGGTCGGCGGAGTTGTGGTTGGGGGTGGGGTCAGAAAAGTTGGGGTCAGGGGTGTGGGTTGGGGGAGTTTAGGGTTGGAAGAGTTGGGATCGGGGGGTTGGCATTGAGGGGGTTGGAGTCAGGGGGGTTGGGGTCGGCGAAGTTGTGGTTGGGGGGTGAGGTCAGAAGAGTTGGGGTCGAGGAGGTTGGATTTTGGGGGTCGGGGGGGTTGGGGTCAGGGGAATTGGGGTCAGGGGGGTTGAAGTAGGGGGGTTGGGGTCAGGGGGGCTGGGGTAGGAGAATTTGTGGTTGGGGGTTTGGGATCGGCAGAATAGTGGTTGGGGCGTAGGGTCAGAAAAGTTGGGGTTGGGGGGTGGAGTCGGGGTGTGGGGTCGGGGGAGTTAAGGGTCGGAAGAGTTGGGATCGGGGAGTTGGCAGTGAGGAGGTTGAGGTCAGGGGAATTGAAGTCAAGGGGTTGGAGTTAGGGGGACTGGGGGGTGGGGTCAGAAGAGTTGGGGTCGAGGGGGTTGAAGTTGGGGGGGTTGGGGTCGGGGTGTTGGGGTTAGTGAAGTTGGGGTTGGGTAGGTTGAAGTCGGGGGGTGGCGTCGAAGGGGTTGGGGTCGGGGGAGTTGAAGTTGGGGTTGGGGGAGTTGGATTCGGGGGGTCAGGGAAGTTAGGGATCGGGGGAATTGTGGTCAGGGGGGTTGGGGTTGGAGGGTTGGGGTCAGGAGAGTTGAGGTCCAAAATCGTGACACTACCCTTCTCCCCATATTTTCCCGCTCTCCCAGATTGTCCCATATTTCTTCCCACACTTCCTCGCACCCCCCACTTTGACCCCACCCCAAAACCCTTTCCACACCTTTCCCTACATCCCAAACACATTTCGCCACACCCCAAACACACTTCCACACACCTACCCCCATTCCCCACACCACCCCATACTTTCGCACACCCCAACACACTTCCCACACCCCCAACACACCTTCCCTTACCTCCCCCCACACCCCAATACACTTCCCCACTCCTTCCATATTTCCCCCATACTTGACCCAACTGCCCCAACTACCAAAAATTTCCCAATTCCCCCACCATCTACACTCCCCCAAAAGTAATAAAAGTTCAGGTACTGTTCTTTGAAAGCTGGTAGCCATAAAGCCATACACTGCAATTTCAAAATTAAAGAACTGAATTTTAGCATGCGGTAGGCTACAGATCCTGAACTTTTTTGATTTTAGGAAAAAAGCTGCTTTTAGAGTATTGAAAGTCAAAAGGAAGTTCAGGTAGATACAAGAAGTAAAACTTACGAAAGTGCAACAGTTCTGTGGGTGAATGCAAAAGCTTTATTTTTTAATCAATATTTTAGGCCATAATAAAAAATACAAAAAAGTTTAAGTCAGTAGGTGAACAGTGAAGGTGAGGTAGGGGTAGTATGCTACACTAGGGATAGGCTGCTTGCATTGAAAAAAAGCAACAACACGGATTGAGCAGACTTGGTTCCCAAACTTCTCAGAGTTGGGACCCACTTTATATAACCACAGCTTACGACGACCCACTTTTTTGTCCAAGTCTCTAAAAAATAGGTCTTTAATTATTCCCTAAAAAAGTGAAAAATAAAACAAACATAAAAGGTCTTTGATCAGCTTAAATACCCCAAATGTTTAAAATTATGATAGCTTGCATTTTTGTCCAAATTTTGTTAGTTGTGAGCATTTTTTTTGAAATTTTTATGTCTAGAGGGAACACTGCTTTACGCGACCCACCAATATTCATTTTGCAATACCCCTAATATTGCTTTGTTGCTCATAATAGGAATACTGTATCGAAAAAAAAAACAACTTTTGACATAAAAGTTAAGGTTACTGAGAAAGAAATCACTGCTGCATTATGATGATGTCAAACTTGGTAATTAAAACTTGTTACAAAAATGAATTGAGGTACAAGTATCGACGATACTGTATCACGTATTGGTATAGCTAAAGTAGTATTTTTAAGTATAGCGCATTGGTATCGCTTTAGCCCAATTTGAATGTATCGCATATCGATATCGCTTAACGCAAATTTAGGGTATCATGCCCATCACTGTACATAACTCAGGACAAGTAGACTAAACATAATGAAAAAATATGCCAGGCAACAACCTCATTAAATCTAGATACTGCCAAACTGGCATTGTATCAACAAGTTGTTATTTGCTCGTAAATCATTAAACCTGCTGAACTGGAAAAAAATATTTTCAGGAACTCAATAATTCAAAAAATCAGTCAAAACTAATTTTGAGCATTCAAATCATGCCCAAAAAACATTTTACAGTGCTTGAATTTTTAACGCGGCATTTTCAAATTTTACAAATGGAGGGTGGTTGCCCTCCCTGCACCCCTGTCTCCTACGACTAGGCCTATGCCTTTTTCCACATCTCTCCACAACCCAACTCACTTCTCCACCCCTTTTCCCACACTCTCAAACTCAACCTGTCAACACTCACCTCGTACACTCTACCACACCTCCCCAGACTTACCCCATACTCTATCCCACATCTCCCCCTACACATGGGTGCAAATCCAGGTAGGATGAGGGATGCATCCCCCCAAGAATTCGGCAGCATCCCCCAATACTTTTAATGTCCAAGTAGCCTACCGGTACTCAAAACTGGGCATCAGCGAACGTGATGACCTTTTTTGGTCTTTACTTCATTTTGGGTAAAAAATTGGGCATCTGCAACCTTTTGTTTTCTTGGTCTTCACTTTATTTTGACAAAAAATTGGGCATCTGCGGAAGTGTCAATTTTGCTAAATCATCCCTCCATTGCTCAACATAGATTTGCACCCCCGCCTCTACACCCCCAGTATCTTTTCCCTCCCTGCACTCCTGTTTCCTTCGACTAACCCTATGCCTAGGTCTCCTACGACTAGGCCTTCCACACTAGCTTCATGTTGTTTCAACTGCTAATCTGATGTGCTCCTTGGGAGCAACTCAGAGCGTACCTTGTAACTCATGCGTGACGAGTGGGTCACGTGACACAGTTGTACAACCATATTATAGAGAACTATGATCTAATGAAGACGGGCAAATGTGGCACCGACGTCTTTTACGCTTTCCACTTTGACCTGGAGCAGGAGGAAAAAGGTCAGTATCAGCTTCGTAAGCGCATATTCGAAGAGCGAGTTTGGTAGCTTTTGGTAGGTGCTTGATTTGGGCTCGACGCTTGAGCCAAGGATGAAGCAAGCTGATGCCTAATTTAACCAAAAACACTCGACGTCGATGATCATCGTCAAGTTTATCAGCCACAATCTGAAGAGTTTTGTTTACTTTTTGAAAAAAAAATTACGTGGAACAAATTACCTAATCACAGAATCTTTAACGCGCACCAGAGTTGAATGTGTTAAAAAGCTGGAAAAATTAAGAAAAAAAAAGATTTCATCCTACTGGACCATTGATGGGACAATTTATTACACCAAATTTGACTCTAGCACAAAATTTAAGGTCAATAATATGCATAATCTTGAAAAGGATGACATATAAAATCATCACAATGCCATAAATCATTTTGTACCAGTTCATTCTTTAATACTGTAATCTATGAAGATCATTGATACAAGTGTAGTAAGTGTAACATCATAGTTGTACCATGGTTATGTCACATTACTGTTGTAAATAGTTGTAGCATTTCGTATTGTTACGTCACATTACTGTTGTATTACTGCTTGCAATTTCTTATGCGGTATTCATTTTCTAAGAGTTGTAATGAATAAAGTTTGTTCTAAAATATTTCAGTGCAGAATATTACAGTAAGTACATTATCAGATTTCTCTGGACCTACTTAAGGCATAAATAATGGCTGCAAAAATACCATTATTATTAGTATCAAGTTAGCAATTGCTGTGTCCTTTTTTTTTCTTTTTTTTGTTATCTTCCTAAAAATTTTATAGCCTGAATTACATAAATTGATTAGGCTACTTTGATTTGAACATTCCCATTGTAATTAAGTGCCGTACTTGTCTAAAGTATAATTAAGCTATATTTTTGATAAAAATGTCTGAGTCAAAGCTTAAATGTATCACTTGTAATAGAAAAAGCTTTCAGCAGTCTTACCTACAGTGTAGCAATTGTCTAGGGAGCCAACATCACAGCTGTTCAAAATTAGAAAAAGCACAAATTTTATCTCACCAGCAATTTAAGGAAACCTTCCATTGTCAAGTGTGCCTAGCTAATATTATTCTTTTTCAAAAAATATGTGATTCTGAATTTAAGAACATGTTTTATCTTCATAAACATTTAGGAGTGACTTCCAAACAAATAAAAGAGATTCTCAATGATCAACCTTGCCTAGACGAATTGATTAAAAATGACTGTAAATATCGTAGTGTTGACTGGTTTAAAAACTGTTTATCATATTCAAAAAAGCATCTTGGTTTAACTATTCTACATTTTAATGTTAGGTCAATGCTTAAAAACAAACATACAATAGAAGAATTGATATATGAATTAGACAACCGCCCAGACATATTAGCAATTTCGGAGACTAAATTAGATGATGAGAAAATACTTCGATCGCATATTCCAAATTACAACTTCGTTTCCTCAAATTCAAGCACTAATGCAGGGGGTGTTGCTTTTTATGTTCTAAATACACTACAGTATACTAGAAGACAAGATTTTGAATTCAAATCCTGTGACTCTGAAAATATTTTTATTGAGATAAATTTAACTGATCAAAAAAGCGTCATCTTGGGAGTAGTGTATAGGCATCCAGGTAGTAACATAACTGATTTCCAAGATCAATTAATTCACCCACACCTTAAATAGATTAAATAGTTGTAAGCATGAGTTTGTTATAAATGGAGATTTTAACATTGATCTTCTCAAACATGACTGTAATCCAAAAATAAGTAATTATGTCAATGCTATATATCAGAAGGATGCAGTAATTTAATTAATAAGCCTACCCGCATTACAGAAAGCACTGCGACCCTACTAGACCACCTTTATTCAAATATGACAAATAATATATCCAATCGGGGAGTTCTTACTTACGACATTTCTGACCACCTTCCAACTTTTTGCTGCTTAAGAAAGAAAACAATTAAAAAACAGGACAAAAAATTAGCTCGCGATATGAAAAACTTTAATAAAACAAACTTTTTAAATGATATTAATGTATTAGTTTCAACAATAAACAACGTACAAGATGATGAATTGCATCCAGAAAAAGTAATAGACGAATTCTTAGACGGATTTGCCGAGATAGTAAATTTACATGCACCCTTACGCCCTCAGACTAGAAAGGAAACTCGATTAAAAACTAAACCCTGGATAACCAAAAGCATCTTGAAATCTACTCAGAAAAAAAAATGCAATGTTTAAGCAATGCTATAAAAAGAATGACGAATCTTTGATCAAGAACTACAAAAACTACTGTAACTTATTAACTAGTGTAAAGAGAGCTGCTAAACAGAAATATTATACTAATATGATCGAAGTGAATAAAAAAGATCTTTCAAAACAATGGAAGCTAATAAACGAAATCTTGCAAACAAATCGAAATCAAAAAGATCCAATAAACAAACTTGTCACTGATAATAATGTGATTCTCACTGAGCGCAAAGACATCTGCAACGAATTGAATGATTTTTTGTTAATATAGGCCCAACCATGGCATCAAAAACTACTTCTAGTGGAACTTCCTCTGAAAAGAACCTTCTTAACTTTATTTCATCATCTCCAGAATCTTTTTTTTTCGAACCTTGTACTGAATTTGAAGTTTTTCGCGAATTGATGAATCTAAATGAAAAAAAAGCAATTGGCATTGAAAACATTCCAATTAGGTTTCTAAAAATGACTTCTGAAATTACATCATCACTTCTCTCAAACTTATTTAACAAATGCATTTTGCGAGGGTCATTTCCAAATAGACTTAAAATTGCTAAAGTGACGCCTTTATACAAAAGTGGGCCTACTCATAAAACTACGAACTATCGGCCGATTTCGATCTTATCACCTTTTTCCAAAATATTTGAAAAAATAATTTATAACCGTTTAAATAATTATTTCTCTACTCGCAACGTTTTAGCAAAAGAACAGTTCGGTTTTAGAACTAAACATTCAACTAATCATGTTATTTCAGATGTTACAAATAGGTTACAAAATTTACGTGATAACAATTACACTACTTGCTTGATATTACTAGATCTGTCAAAAGAGTTTGATACTGTAAATCAGAGCTTCCCAAACTGGGGGTCGCGACCCCGCGAGGGGTCGCGTAACAAACTTCAGGGGTCGCAGGAAGTACACATTTGTACAAATTTTCGGCAAAGTATTTGCGTATTCAGTGTTACGCAATTGCGTAGCATGCTGTTGTGATTTTTAAAACTTTTAAAACTGGTGCAATTGCGCAAACAGCATTCTTAACTTAGGCCTAGCTGTAGATTTTGGCCTATCTCTAAGCTAAATACGAAATGGTGAGGTAGCGGTTGAATGTTGTAGTTCTCTGTATAACTATGAACTGTTTTGTTTCGTCACTTTGGTATCAAGTGACAAAGCTGGATGTATCTTTTTGTTTCTTCGCTTCGGTTGGCGACGCCATGTAAAACTCTGCTGGCAAGAGGCTATAGTACCGGTAACTAAAAACTATTTAAACAATGGATAGCTGGTTAATCAATGGTTAGCATTAAAGCCGAATATCCATCATCATCGGCCTCGGCAGTAACCGCACTCCGGCCGTTTGTCTCGACGTGTCTGTGCGAGTCTGCATGTTCAACGTTGACGGCAAAACATCGTTCCTGCATAAGCAACATTGAAACCGCCGTGAGACCGGCATTAACAAATATTGAGCCGCGGCTGGATTAGGCTTGTAGGAGAAAGCAATTGCACCCATCACATTACATAAATGTGTTTGCTTTTTTTGTTTCTAATAAGCTATTTAAGTATAAACCAGTAAGCATTGTAGGCATCCACAGCTCAGATGGCCGAGAGGTAAGAACGTCTGCCTCTGAATCTGTGGACTTGGGTTTAATTCCGAGTCGGGTCAAACCAATGACTTTAGAATTGGTATTCACAGCTTCCCTGCTTGACGCTCAGCAATAAAGGGACAGTGTGAAGAACAAGCCGGCAAGTTTACTTGTTGTGTCGGTGGGACAGGCACTTAGCGGGATTACCCCATGTTGGTGTGGTAAACAGATGGCTGGCAACTCCTGAGCGAGCTCGTATAGCGCATTGATCGCTTTCTCGTGATAGGAGGATAAATATGCCACAAAAATAAAATAAATAGATAATTGAGTAGCGGTAACTTGTTTTTAGTTTTCGCCTTTCAATAATTATCACAAACGCATATTTCGCACTGTTTGTGATTTTTGTTGTGAAGGGTCGCGAAAAATTTTGGAAGATTGAAATGGGTCGCGAGCGAAAAAGTTTGGGAAGTCCTGCTGTAAATCACAAGATTCTTTTAAACAAGTTAGAAAAATATGTAATTAGAGGTAACTCCTTAACTTTAATTAGAAGCTACTTAACAAATAGGAAACAAACTGTTCATATCAATAATACATATTCCCTTCAACAAACTTTAACTTGTGGTGTACCTCAAGGTTCTATTTTAGGCCCATTACTTTTTTCAATTTACATCAACGATTTACCAAAAGCATCAAAATTTGAAACTAGACTCTACGCAGATGACACAGCTTTGATGTTAAGTGAAGTGAAAATCAATGAATTAAATGAAAATGTTAACAGAGAATTGGTAAAAGTAGAACACTGGTTAAATGCAAATAAACTATCATTAAATTACACTAAAACAAAGTATTTGCTTATAAAACCGTTCAAAAATAAATGCGTTGAATCCTTCGATTTTGATGTTAAAATCAAAGGAGTTAAAATCGACAGATGTTACTCAATTAAATATTTAGGAATGCTCTTGGACGAAGATTTAAGTTGGAAACCACACATATCTAATTTACGTAAGAAACTATCGCAAGGAGTTGGCATAATAGCGAAAATGAAAAATTACCTAAACAAACAAAATCTTATAGCTTTATATTACACTTTTTTCTATTCACATATTTTATACGGAATTCTTGGTTGGGGCAGCATTTCAGAAACTGAAATTAAACCTATTCAAATTCTTCAAAACAAAGTTCTGCGAATAATTAACAAATCCACATGGAAAGATCGCGTTACTATTAATGCTTTGCATAAAAGCTTAAACATTTTAAAAATTGCTGATATTTATAACTTCGAATTAAGCAAATTTATGTACTTGTACCACACACAATCTCTTCCCGAAATATTTGACCCTTATTTTTTGCCCATCGAACAAGCTCATCACTATAATACTAGAAGTAAATCTAATCAAAATTACTATCTTAATTCCGTAAGAAAAAACAGTGGAAAAAAATCCCTAAAATTTCTTGGAGTCAAAATGAAGAATCAGATTCCCCCTACAATCAAATCTTACACATTTTATCGATATAAAAAAGAATGTAGACAGATTCTAATTAACAAGTATGATTAAAAAAAAATAAATATATATATATTAAACCATTTCACGTTACCAGTATGTTTAACCCCTGGACAATTGCTTTCTGTTCAAACCAAACTTGGGAGTGTATTTTGTATGTATTTTGTATATATTTTTGTGAATAGTTTGCTTCAGCGTATAAGTAATCTCATTTTGCTCAATGATTTCGCATTTTTCTTTTTTCGTTTTCGTTGATAATTTTTGAAGATAGCACATTGTGATTTCAAGGTTTGTGGTGGCAGTTGCCTCGGTGAGCTTTGCTCTTGCGCTGCATTCCACGGCTTTAGATTATGTAGCGCATTTTTAACGTGTGATGTGTTACTGTGTGCTATATTTTCTACCTGCCGAATAAAACATGTTCTGTTCTGATGTTTAAGGAAATTTTGCATGATAGATCACCATGCTGTTGATCCCTGCGATGTTAAGGCAATTTTAGAAGTATGCAAGTGGCCAGCGTTTTGTTCTTTTTTGCGCACTGTAATTGTGGCAGAGTTTATCGACTCTGTCAACAGCGGCTTTAGTAGCATTGTAGTCAGTGGTGTAAAGTAACGAAATACTTTTACTTGAGTAGACTACTTGAGTAGTTTTTTTCGGTAACGAGTACTTTTTTGAGTAGTTTTTTTTTTTGGCTACTTTTACGTTTACTTAAGTACTTTTAGTTTGAAGTAACACTACTTGAGTAGTTTTTATTTTAGAAAAGTACAAAGTTGTCCTTGAGTAAATAGTCTCACTTGAAATCCCTCGTTGCACCTAAAATCTTGCTTTGCAAAGTTGCGTCGCATCCAATGTCACTGTTGCTTGTAAATACTGCAAGACCGTAACCGCATGACCGCAAGTTGCAGAAAATCCTTAATATGTTCTTAAAAATATATTCATTCCAATTCCATAAGCCTGCAGGTCCAGCAGCAAAACTACTGACTATCGAATTTCTCTTTCAACCTTAATTATGAAAAAAAGCAAATTGCAAAGCTAAAATTGAAGTGATACCAGAATTAAGCAGGTTTCCGCTTCTGATTTAATGCTTATTTATTCATAAGTTTATCCTTCTTTGCGATAAAGGCGCTATAACGAGCTCGCTTAGGAGTTTCGAGCCACCTGTCTGCCACTCCGAGGTAAGGAAATCTCGCTACGCGTGGTTCCGAACGGCACAACAAATGAACTTGCCGGCTTGTTCTTCACGCTGTCGCCTTTGATGCTAAGCGTCATGCAGAAAAGCCACAAATACCTACTTTTACACCTGCGATGCCCGAGTGGTAAGAGTGTCCGCCTCGGGAGCTGCAGATACGGATTTGATTTCGAGTACAGCTTTCCTGTTTGACGATTAGCATTAACGGGACAGTGTGGAGAACAAGCCGGCAAGTTTACTTGTTGTGCCGTTGGGAAGAGCACTTAGCGAGGTTCCGCCATCTTGGTGTGGTACACAGGTGGCCGGCAACTTCCAAGCGAGTTCGTTATAGCGTTTTAATCGTTTTCTCGTGATAGGAAGATAAATATGCCACTAATGCAAATAAATACAATTTTAAGTCATTGGTTTAACCCCACTCTGAATCGAAGCCCGAGCCTACCGTTTCAGAAGCAGACGTTTTATCCACTCGGCCATGTGAGCGGTAATAATTTCTTATGGTTTACGATTTTGTCACCTTCAACGCAAGTCATCATCAGCAAGTGAGCAGTTAAAACTTTAACGATTAAGAACGCTATACTTATACTTGAGTAGTTTTTAAATGACTACTTTTTTACTTTTACTTAAGTGCTTTTTTTAGTCAATACTTTCTACTTTACTTCGAGTAGTTTTGCCGTGAGTAACAATACTTTTACTTAAGTACAGTTTCAAAATACTTTTTACACCACTGATTGTAGTCCAGTATCATATCAGGCAAACCAGTTTCTTCATCAACTTTGTTGTCATGGTGCATAGTTGAAAGTAAAACCACGTGTAGTCGTTCGCCGTTCTGCTTGTCCCCGACGTTATCTTAAACTTATTCTTAATATTTTGACCGATTACCATATTTTGGCGTCTGGATATTTTGGCGTAATGCTTGCGATTGCTGTATGTTGATGAGGCCAGTTAGCTGTTGTTTGTTAGTTTGGCTTAGTTGTTTGTAGCCTAAATTTCATTTAGTGGCTTAGTGTAGATTTCGCCTAGCAGTTAGCAGTGTAGATTTTGCTATTAGACTTTTGGTGCTTTGTTTCTATTTGTAGGCGATGTACATTAGGCTTTAACGACCAGTAGTCTAGTTCATGATTAATGTTTTTCTGCTGTGTTTGTGTTGGCTAAGCAGGACAGCCAAGACTTTGGATAATACAAAATTTGTTATATCAGTTCTCACGTTTCTATGATTTTCGGCCTGCTGGTAGAGAAGATCAGTCTTCCGGTTGCGCCCCGGCATCGCTGGTTAAATAGAATCACCTTGATTGGCAGCCCGCCTGTTGCCAGTCGCCTACATTAAAGCCTATTGTTTTATTGAATAAGAAGACCAGTCCAGGATTTTTCCTGCCTGCTTTGATTGCCTAGTGGATTTTGTTTGACTGGTTAGGCTAGACCTCAGCTGTTCAGTCCACACTGATTTTACTAGACTATAGACAATGTCAGATCTTTTGGAATTAGATGACATCCGTCTTGCTTGGGTTGACAACCCCAAATCAGACTGTTTCCAAAGTCATCGATCTTTGAAGCGCTATGCTCTAGAACTGCACATTATTACTTCAGCTATGAGGGAGTACAGCCTATCATCTAAGCAAGTAGATCAAAGTGTATTGTGGTCTATTTATGATTATGGCCAAAAAGCATTTGATGTTTATGCAACTGCCTTGCATCAGTGGCTTGAGCAGAATCCTGGTTCACTAGCTAGAGATTCTATACAGGACTTGGTTACTCACTATCCTGATGAAGAAAAGAAGTTAAAGTGCTACCTGGAAAGAGCATTAAAGCCTCCTGAAGAGCGTTCGACTGCCTCATGTCTCACATCTCACTCTTCCCACACTTCAGCAATTTCTGCTCACTCCTTGGCCATCATTCAAGATTTACGCATGGAGAACACATTGCTAAAGAAGGAAAAGAAAGAGATGGAGCTTACTTTGGAAGAGAAGGAGTTGGACTTGAAACACAGAATAGTTGAGCAGGAACTGCACGGTAGAAGGAATACCTGGCTGAAGGGTCCAGCTTTTTTGAGCTCGCCAAACCTTGTGTCTAATATCGTCGACAATTTTTGTAGCTTGGACAAACCGCAGAGACCGATGACTGCTTGCACTTATAGCCTCGAGTTGGAGTCAGTCGATCAGGATAATGGTGGATTCTTGGGGCATACGCTGGACCGCACTAGAAGTTTAGAAAAGGTGGTTCGTGTGGTTACCGCCGTTTTTAAGTGTGTTCAAAAGTGGAAGAGCCACCTCCGGAATTATCAAGAAGCTGCCACTGATCTTGACCCCCACCAAGCCAGCTTAACGCTCGTGCGCGCAGCACAACGTCAATCATTTGGCTGCGTAGTTGACAAGATGCAGTCTGGAGTCACGTATGAGTCCGCCGTGAAGTTGTTTCCCGTCTCTAAGCGTGAACGATGGATGTTTTCTATTACTAAGTTTGTCCCTTTTTTGGACCAATATGGAATATTGCGTATGGGGGGACGATTGACCGAATGCAATGAGTTATCAGACGAGCAAGCTCATCCAGCTTTCCTTCCCAAACGCCACAAGATAACTGAACTGTTTATTATCGCGTATCATAACAAGCTTGCACACCGAGCTGCGGAAACTGTGTTGGCTTCTCTCCAGAATGACGCCGGCCTGTATCCTATCGGAGGAATAGCCACAGTTCGCCACTATTTGGCTGATTGTTTCAATTGTAAGCTGTTGAGAAAGGAGAGAGCATGTCAGCTTATGGCGCCCCTACCGGAATACAGGATTACGCCCAGGCAACCTGTTTTCTCATCTGTCTCCATCGATTATGCTGGACCTTACGACGTGAAAAGAGGTAGAAGCACAGAAAAGCGTTGGATATGTTTATTTGTGTGCAATGCTACCTCAGCCGTGCGAGTCGAGCTGGTTGAATCGTTGGAAACCACTGCGTTCCTCAACGCACTGAGACGTTTTTTATGCATGACTGGCAATAAAACACGGCATATTCGTTGTGATTGTGCCACAACGTTTGTGGGAGCCCGTAACGTGCTGAAGACAGAAGCTAAGTCATCGGGTTACTCTCAGGATGCCCTTTCAAACAACTGGATGACGAAGGGATTGGGAATCACTTGGGACTTTTCTGTTCCTGCTAGCTCTCATCATCAAGGCTTTGTAGAAAGACAGATTCGAACATTTAAAGAGGTCACTGAAGCAGTGATTGGTCCTGGATACTCGAAGCGCACTCCTTCAGACTTTGACTTGTTGACCATCATGAGAGAAGCTGAATTTGTTATGAATTGCCAACCTCTTGGTCGCTATTTCGGAGATGAAGACACGCTACAAGCTCTCCGCCCTTTGGATTTGATGACCGGTTTTCTTGTGCCGGTGGATGAAGTGGCTGCTCAGATGGAATCTGACCCGAAAGATACTTTAAAAAGAGGTCATCGTTATACCCGAAGAATTGCCTCTGAATGGTGGAGGCAATGGGTTGCCAAGTATCTCCCCAGGTTGCAAAAGAGGCAAAAATGGACCAGGGCAGAGCGAAACTTGCAAAAGGGTGATTTCGTTTTGCTGTTGGACGACGCGACTCCCCCCAAGGGAAGGTATCCTTATGCCGTAGTTATGGCAACCAAAACTTGCTCTGATGGTTTTGTGCGCTCATGCACAGTGAAAACAAGTGACGGTCTTATTCGAGATCGTGATGTCCGCAAAATTGTGTTACTAGAAGAAGCTCACCCATCTTCTCATGATGGCATCTCTCCTTCTCAAAACGACGATGGACCTGCTGGATCTTCAGATGACTCTAACCAACTGTTGAACAATTTTTCCTTTGTCGAGCCCGACTGTGCTGGATCACAAGATATCCAATCGTCCAAAGATACCGATTCTGATCGTTTGCTGAATGCTCATCTTGTTTCCTCTAAACCGAATCGCTACCCGTTCCCTGGTTCCGGCGTTCCTACCTCGGATAATATTGTTTCAGTCTCTATGCAATGCCAATATGTGGATGATTCTAAATGCCTACCCAATCCTCCCCTTGTCGGACAAACTTTCTGGCGAAGTAATGATGCAGGCGCAATCGCGTCCGATGATGAACCTCCTATGACTTCCCAAAGTAGTCTCTCACCCCCTTTGAATCCTAAACCTTGTTCCCAACTCATACCCACGAAGAAGTTAAGATTTTGCTCCAGGCTTGCTGCTCCATTTTCCAAGACTGCATTCCCACCTACTCCCGATCGATGTGAAGACGTCAATTTCCTCGTTCACAGAAGAACCTTGTTTGTCAACTCTGATGACTGCAGTTCTTTGCCTCGCAGCCCGCTTCTCACATCTCAAAAATCTACATCACTTGCTGACTAAAGAACCTTCTTGCATCTTTTTTCTTACTATCTACTTTACTATCCTTCACTGTTTGTTGTTTCTATCCCTTTCCTAATTTTATCTTCTTTGTTTCTTTTCCTATGCTCCATTCATTTGATGTTATGTTTCCTGCCTGCTGACAAGCGACCTGATGATGTCAGCGGGCTTCAATCCGTTTATTTATGACATTCCATGTCTGCTGACAAAGTGACCTGATGATGTCAGCAGACTCCAATCGTTGATGAAACGCAATTCTCCCCGCTGTCCAGGGGAAAGCAAACACTCAATGATGGTGGATTCTCCCCGCTGTCCAGGGGAAGCGTCACTCAACGTCTGATGTTGGATTCTTCCCGCTGTCCAGGGGAAGCGTCACTCAACGTCTGATGGTGGATTCTCCCCGCTGTCCAGGGGAAGCGACACTTAATTTTTGATGTTGGATTCTCCCCGCTGTCCAGGGGAAGCGACACTCAACGTCTGATGGTGGATTCTCCCCGCTGTCCAGGGGAAGCGACACTTAATGTTTGATGTTGGATTCTCCCCGCTGTCCAGGGGAAAGCAAACACTCAACGTCTGATGGTGGATTCTCCCCGCTGTCCAGGGGAAGCGACACTTAATTTTTGATGTTGGATTCTCCCCGCTGTCCAGGGGAAGCGACACTCAACGTCTGATGGTGGATTCTCCCCGCTGTCCAGGGGAAGCGACACTTAATGTTTGATGTTGGATTCTCCCCGCTGTCCAGGGGAAGCGTCACTCAACGTCTGATGGTGGATTCTCCCCGCTGTCCAGGGGAAGCGACACTTAATGTTTGATGTTGGATTCTTCCCGCTGTCCAGGGGAAGCGTGACTCAATGTTTGATGTTGGATTCTCCCCGCTGTCCAGGGGAAGCGACACTCAACGTCTGATGTTGGATTCTCCCCGCTGTCCAGGGGAAGCGTCACTCAACGTCTGATGGTGGATTCTCCCCGCTGTCCAGGGGAACGTACACACTTTGTTAGTTCAAGACGTGCACAAACAGATATTATTCGAGACTGAAACTTTGAAACTATTTGAGACGCCCGAACATTTTTTTTGGTGCTTATATGTTATTTTTTGTTTAGCCGGCGCCGAACGAGGCATTTGTTGAAAAAATTTCGTGTTCTTGTTCACGAAGATTTTTGGGGGGACTGTAGTCGTTCGCCGTTCTGCTTGTCCCCGACGTTATCTTAAACTTATTCTTAATATTTTGACCGATTACCATATTTTGGCGTCTGGATATTTTGGCGTAATGCTTGCGATTGCTGTATGTTGATGAGGCCAGTTAGCTGTTGTTTGTTAGTTTGGCTTAGTTGTTTGTAGCCTAAATTTCATTTAGTGGCTTAGTGTAGATTTCGCCTAGCAGTTAGCAGTGTAGATTTTGCTATTAGACTTTTGGTGCTTTGTTTCTATTTGTAGGCGATGTACATTAGGCTTTAACGACCAGTAGTCTAGTTCATGATTAATGTTTTTCTGCTGTGTTTGTGTTGGCTAAGCAGGACAGCCAAGACTTTGGATAATACAAAATTTGTTATATCAGTTCTCACGTTTCTATGATTTTCGGCCTGCTGGTAGAGAAGATCAGTCTTCCGGTTGCGCCCCGGCATCGCTGGTTAAATAGAATCACCTTGATTGGCAGCCCGCCTGTTGCCAGTCGCCTACACCACGGTTTTATTCTTTCTAGGTGCGTAAGATATTATCTCCCTCTCCCGGTAGTGAGTGCCATTATCTCCCTCTCCCGGTAGTGGATGATCCAAGTCGTCTCCAGAATCCTCAGATTCCTCACTTTCAATGATGTCTCCATCAACTGAATTGTCTTCTTCTGAATCAGACCAGGATGGTATGTGTGAAGCTGTTCTTGCTGCATCTATGGTCTTTTTGCCATTTGCTTGAATAGCAGATGATAAAATGTTGGAAACTTACGCGAAAATTCGAAAAGAATGTTTGGTACGTCACCTTTTATTATATTCTAGCACGTGAAACTAATGTTTATGGTAGTTTAAAAGCTTTCTCCTGACACTACAACTTGCTATGAAAAAACATTGCATTATCCCTAACATGGGTCTCTGGAGACCCTATACATTTTTTACACTAAAACCCCCATAACTTTTTTCTGGTAAAAAATTTTTAGACATGCAGATGGGAAATAAGGGAAGATGAAACACTCAAGGAATACTGGTAATCACGCGTAATATAATTTAACAGCCACAGAGATGCAGGGGAAGAAAAAGCAACTCGGGTCGCTAGAGACCCAATATAGGCGTTTAAGGGTTAGGCTAAATCAAATATGAAAATAATTTTAGCTCGTGACGATGTTGTTTTCAAATTCCTAGTGCCACAAATTACTGGGTCTTCTCAACGTCCATTTTTATGCCTTTCAACTTGAATTTTGAACAATAGAACATTTAATTTTACCGAACCATTGAGATCATGCACAGTCTCTTTCTTTCATTCGGTTAATTTTGTTTGAATTCTTTGTTGTAAATTTTTGAAATTGTGTATGTGAATTTAACTGAAACGAGTTGATTTTTATATCAGTGGAAATTGATGCAGAGCGCTTTTTCATCGCAATAAATTCGCCTTTTTTTAACGTCCGAGACTACCCCACTGCTTGTCCGGACCTACCCCACTATTGGGGCAAGTTCGGACGTGCTAGACCACCTTGCATTTTTGTAAGTAATGGCCTAATGCTTGGAGCTATTGCAATAACAAACAATTTCATACCGAAGTCAAAGAGCTATCTACAATTTTGTACAAATAGTTGGTAATTCCACATTCTTTATTTTGTTCTTGAGTCACAAAAGTAAATTTTGTCGGAAATAACCCCACCTTCAGTCGTGGCGCTACAAGACCTTGGTAGTTAAAAAGCGCCTAAAAACAACCTGATATTTCATTTCGTTCTCTGCAAACCGGAGAGCTCCGGCACCTCTAACTTAACAATTTCACCACTGGTCATGTTTAAGGTTAACGCGATTTCATGCTACTCACCAGGCTTTGTATTAAAAACAAACTTGTTCAGACTTATCAGGTAGGAATGTATAAAAAAACAATATAAAACAAAAAAACTTAAAAAAAAACAAAAAAATGAGGTCAAGAAATAACAATTGCAAAACAAATGTTTTTTTACATCACTAGTAATGACTGACTTTACTGATGATCGTTACGGCTTTGAAAGCCAAATCACTTAAATAGACTGGCGAGGGTTAGATTATAGGGCTACCCTAACCCTTGGTGGGACAAAAGAAGTTTTAGTCAAACTTTCAAGCTTGATCACGTTCGGCTTGTCAGTAACTTGGCTTTTAAAGCCTAACCTAACTCTAGCCAGTCTATGCAACTAATTTGGCTTTCACAGCCGAAACAATCATTTGTAAAGTCAGAAAGTCATTACTTTTTCGGCTTTGAAAGCGGGAGGGTTTGCAGACTTTTTTGGCTCTGAAAGCGGTGATAATCGGGTGGTTTATTACCTAAAAAAATAGAACTACGTACTACTAAGTGCCAGCTGCATATCATACTAGTAGGAAGGCTGAAAAAACTTTGGTCTTTCTACGTCATTTGTTTTCATGCACTAGACAGATCCGCATTCTTTAGGTTCTCCGAGAGATGAGAACTTATTAAACGATGAATAGCTTATTAAAAACCGCTTTGGTTTATGATGCGCGTGCTTTAGAAATTACCGTACCTTAGACTTTAGGTTTAAATATGATTTGATCTTTCTTAAAATTCATTTACAGAATTTTACTTTAGCTTGCCAGACGTGGACTATCGTACTTAAAAAATGCTGGGCAAAATTTTCGGATAAAGCTTATCTTACAAGTCGAATACACTTGGCGCAGCGTTATTTATATTGTTCAGTGCAAAACGCATCAAACTTTGCAAATAATCATAAAATTTGTTGCACAATTTTACGTTGACCGTCCACAATTATAATTAATCACGACTTATCATCAAAAATTAAGAGAAACAATTAATCTTGCCAATCAAACACATGGAAATACTCTGTAGCGAGTATTAGTCGACTTACAGAAGCTAAAGTCAAGATAAAAATACACTTAACATTTTTACTAATACTGTACTCTACCAAATACTCACTACCTTCCAACAAAATATTAAACCTATGGTCAGAAGCAGAAAGTATGAAAAAGTCTAAGATCAGGGCTTGGTACCAACAAATCCACAACAAGATCTTTGAATGGTAAACCGAGATTGCTTACTTTACACGCAAAGATAAACTTGACACGGACAACTAAAATCGGGTGCAGCATATCATACATCATTTCGATTCATTGTTAATCACATGGCAAGCTTGATGTTGAGCTGCGGAACTATATCGCGATGATTTTTTTATTGGCAAGGGACATATACGAGGCAAACTTTTTCAAAATTTCGATAGGTTTCTTAGTAAATTCAGTAAATGTTTTTGAAACTAAAATGTAATTCAATTTTTTAAACTTTATAGGGCCGAAGTGAAGTAAAAGTTTGAAAACTTTACCTCGATGAGGCAGTATCATACAGCAAGGTGGTTGCAAAATGGCTATAATGCAACGATTTTCTTTTTGGCAAGTGACTTTTATGCGCTAAACTTCATTTAAATTTCGATAGGCTTCATAGTAAACTCTGCAAATGCTTTCAAAACTTTAAAATTCGACTCAGTTTTTAAACTTCATAGGGCCGAAGCGAAGTAAAAGCTTGAAAACTTTATAACAATGAGGGCATGAGGCAGTACAACTGGTATCACGATTCACGATAAATCTCTACAAATAAATAACTTCTGAGTGGTTAAGATCCGAGCATTGAATCAAATTATATCAGCATATGAAATTAATAAGACAAAATATATTCAGTAAACAATTAGTAGTCAACACCAGATTATGTTTGAAAAAGTGAGCTTTGATTGGGAAAAATAATCCCCGCAAAAAAAGCTTCCAGTGAAATGCAACCATACAAAATGCATTTAATTTACGCTATTATAGAAAGCAAATACAACAAGGGTTATAATTCATCAAGATATTAGCAACAATTACCATAATTTGAATGAATATAGTCATTAGAATGACAAAAATATTACAATTACAGAAAATCATTAATCACCATAATAATACAAACAGATAATACAGTAGGTAAAACACAAGCGCCGCTAGAATCAGACCATTAATGTAACTACAGCATTTGCTTTCAATGCATAGAAAAATCAACGATGATAAAACTGTGTAATGCAAAAATAGACCAATGATGTTTCATAGAAAAATATAAAGCGTTGAGAATGAAGCAATTAATAAAAATTTAAGATCAATACCTTAATATAGCAAATAAATTAATCTTGCAAAAAATTAATAGAGACATTGGCTTGGTCAACAGTGAAGACTAGCACAAATTTAAACACCTTTTGTTTCCATAATCAATACAGCCAATGGCACCATATTAAAGTCGTAAATATTTGTTACTTTCCAAATGCGATCAATGAATTTTTGACCATCAGGCAATTGCAAAGCTTCATACTTTTGGACCCGCGGGTTTCCACATGGCACTTCTGGTGGGCGCAGGGGGTTTCCCATAACCGGATGTCATTGGTACTGTATGTTCAATAGAAGAAACACTTGGAGTTTTCGGCTTCCGGAACGACGACATTTTCCAAATACCCTTGCTCGACTCTCTTCGAGAAGATTTCCCAACTTTCCCTCCCCCGTCCCCATTTCTTAAATCCACAAACACTTCACTTTTTGCTCGTTGTTTACGGTCAACAAGGGTCATGTGGTTTTCAGATCGTCGACGTCTGACGACCTCGTTATCCATTTTGCTCGTGATCATTTTGACTTCGATTCGATCGTAAACATCGTCTGATATCACTGACATATGTCCGCAGCCAGAAAAATAATGTCGTTGCCACGATGGTACTTTTGCCTCCGTGGGATTGCCGTTCTCAGAATACACTTTCAAGTAATCGATAGGTCTTTTACCACTATAATCTCTCGCATTTACATCAGCACCTAAAACGCGTGTAGGGTTTAAAACAAAATGGAAATGAGTTACAGCAATGAGCACGAAGGACGGCAGCAAAGCCCAGTTAGTTCATACACAAAATTCACCATCACAAATTGGAAAGTGCCAAATATGCCAAATGTGAAACAAGAATTCTTTCGTAACACTTGCTTCATATTAAACACTTGCTTCATACACTTCAAGCTGATTTTCCAAGCAAAAAAAACTGTCCATCCATTGTGGCAATCCCTGACGAACATAGATCATAAAACCCAAAAAAACAGTAAATGTAGAAGCGGCAATGATGTGAAAATGTGGTACATAGTCGAAGCAATTGGCTGGCTGTCCTATAATTTCATAATCAAATTATATACTTCAAAAGTGATAATTACAGATACCGTTTCCTTTGAAAATAGTTAAATGTCTCACCGTAATCCAAAAGCAGTGATATACACTGTTCATTACCACCCATAGCTGCAAGGTGAAGTGGTGTGTAGCCCTGAGAGAGAAAAAAAATACATTAGACATGTCATAATAACGAAAAAAGTAGGCAATTTGCTAAATATTCAAAAAATTATTCATACTCAGCAAACGCTTCTTAGTCACAATATAAGTTACTTAAATTCAGAAACATCAGCGTGCCGTTTTGACAATAACTACTCAAATAAACTTGAACTTACCCCATGCTGTGGTGACGAAGAAGTCAACATGCAAAATATGAAAAAGTCAGAAAAATACAACGCAGAAACAAAACTATGAAACTTACCGTTTTCAAATTAACTTCGTTATAATGCTCTAGCATCATTTTCAACATATCGACGTTGCCTTTTTTAGATGCCCAGTGAATACCATTCTAAAAGACAAAGGCAAGCAAAATATGGCGTATAATCACACATTAACATCAGTGTTCCCTCTAGGATTTTGACTACTGCGAATTTGCCCAAATGATAAGTTTATAGAAATTTTTGCCCAAAGATTTCACTATATTGAGGACCCCTTTTACACATTTTTTGCATTAAATTTGCTTTTCCAAGATACAAGCTACAGTCTCGCATTAAAATATTCAAGTTTTTTGTTTAAGTTTTTCAGTTTTGCATTTTACCGGTATAATATTATTTCTGGTTCAAAATCAGTAAAAATTGCCCAAACATTTTGCATTTTTCTCAAATTTCTCACTCTAGAGGGAACACTGATTAACATACAGTGATTGCAAATTTATTACTGTAAATTGGCAAAAGAATGCATGTAGCCTAAAGATAAAGAATGCTTGGTTTAACACTTGATGAATAAAAACCTCAAACTTATGCACTTCCAAGGATAAATTCAAGAAGGAGTAAGAACCTAGAATTTTCTCAGTGGTTAAATTTATATAAATCGATTATTAGTAAATTGCTATACAGAATAAAAACGTATCTGCTTTTTGGTGCGAATCACACACACAACATATATTTATCTAGCTAATTTCCCTTCGGAATCTCCTTCTGTCTCATGTTGACCAGAGCTATCACGATTCGCGAATGACAGTTTGGCCTGATTGACAAAATCGGCCAAACGCCTCTTCTAAAGAAAAAAAACAACTTATACAATCATTCACTCGCTTAGAAGTAAACGCATCAAGTATGTAATGCGCTAAAACCGCAACACTAGAGGTTACATATACATACTGATACTTACATACTATAATGTTGTAGGTAGAACGGAGATGTCAAAAACCAACATGAAAAGAACAAAAGAACAAATTAAATACAAGTTGATAAAGTTACTCAATAATATAGCGGTTCGGTTCTGATGTACTAGCTTGGGTTTGACACACCCAAAAGCATTCATAATCAGAAAAAGCATAGAAATTTATAATGATAAGTTGTGATAAACAGATTACGGTTCGAAGAGATTAAGCGCCAAGCGGTTGAGCTAGCAACGTTCAAGTCCGCAGAAAATGAACAAACCTAATCTCAAAACCAGCAATATTCAGGTAATATACACCAGTGGCTTACAATTCTAGCTCATGGCCTACTGAGCTCTCACTCTTTACCTTTAGCATTTAAAATTTCCATTAGTAATTGAAAAAACTTAAATTTTTAAAAATAACTGCTTAAAGATTTTAATTACTAAAAACAATGCCAGAAAATTCACAAGAAACTCGGTAAAAAAAATCAAATCTTCATAATACTCGCAGCATTACGCCGAAGCATGTCACGAGTGGCGGGGCCCATCTCCGCGGCCTAGCGCCTGGGCAACACAGCTCCGAAAAAACGTCGCAACCGTAATAGCGTCTGCGATTAACAACTGAGCTAGCGGCCAGTGAAAACTCAGTAGAACTAGCAAAAAAATTATTACTAGAAACATCTGTAAAAAAATAAGCACGAAAACAATGTAAGGCAATACACTACTTTGTAATAAGTGTAGTGAAAAATGAAAGTAATTCGCGAATAGAAGAAAGTACTTACGCCCTGTGAATGTTTCAAATAAGTTGTAGAGGTAGAAATCAGTTTGAAGTAACATGCAAATAAAACTATAGTTAAGTAGTAGGAAGTACAAAGCAATTACTCAGTAATTTCAACCACGTACGTACATTGAGCGTAAGCCTATAGATCATAATACTGTATTATTTCAAGCTATCAAATAACTTGATAATGTTTAAAAATTAAACAACACATTTACTCAAACTTCTAAAACCAACATATAACCTTTACGCCAATCTCAGCGATTTGCAAGTGATTTCAAGTATCAGGTCAAACGCCGATAGTGTGGAACATCTACTAGGGGCGCAAAAGTGATACAGTGCGAGACGATTAAACTTTATATGCAATATTAGGAAAATTAAGAAAAATTACCAACATGACGATGTTAATCTTTGCTAATAAACAATATGAAGCTATCATAGAATTCCAAACGTGAATCCAAACAAGTATTACTCACCAAAATAAAATCCTGAAAAAAGAAAATACCGTGGTTAACTTCAGACCTACGAAAAATTTAACTCCTAAACTCCAACCATTGCAGTCAGTAGCGCTGGCGCTGTGCTCTTTCTTTCAGCACAACTGAATATTGCAAATGATAAAAGTTTGGGAATTAAAGAAAACCAAATAATCACGTAGCAATAATCAAAACCAAATGATCATGTTGCTTTAACAGCACATGTAAAACCTAACTTACAAACTTTTAGGTTTCGGTTTAAGAATTCCTGGCACAACACTCACAAACTCGTATTTTCGCAAGTTTTATCAAATGCGCAACAAAAAATAAACCTTTTTCTCAGCGAGATCTTCTTCTTTATCCAACAGTCTCCTCATTTGCACCATGTTAGCCTGGGCAGAGCAGATAAACCAAGATTTTTCATTAGGATCCAACTAAATCATGAATCAATTCAAAAATAGAGCAAATGGAAATATTGCTAATAAACTATGACTCAGAGACTGTAACGTAACGCTTAAGGAAATATTACCACCATTAAATAGGCTAGTTAGAACATAGGGAACAAACACGAATACACGCGTAACGTCACCGGCCGGTTAGCTCTGTTGTTACAACATTGCTGTCGGTGCGGAAGGTCTGAGGTTCGAATCCCGAGCCGGTCAAATGCTAAGCCGCTGAGATGGGTCCCGCCACTTGTTACACGCTTCGGCGTAATACCGCGAGTATCATGAAGATTTGATTTTTTTGAAACTTCAACGTATGTAGAACTGTAGTAATCTTAAATCATGCACCTTTGACGTCAAGTACTTCAAACTTATATTCCCAAAGTCTTGAATTCCACTTCACAAAATAAGGTTGTTCGCAGAAACTCTTAAGAAACCTTCTAAAATTAGTGAATGAAATTTCGCTACCAAACAAACACTAGAGACTTATGCAGATATACACCAGTTACTTTTGCCTTAGATTTCAAAACCAAGACTCACAAACGCTGACGTGTAAGATTAACGACATAAAAATACTCACAACTATTGAAGCAACAGTATGTGAATCATATGCATCTTCCGTAACGTTGGCCTGTAATCATTAAAGCATAAATAGCATAAAAATATGAATAAGGCTGCTAGTCGGACATCTGCGAGCAAAGGCTGACCCACAGGAGGGGTAACTCCCCCAAACATTTTTATTTGCTCATATTAATGCATAGGTGCTTTGATTCTTCTACATCCACAAACCTGCAATATAAGCCATTTTTCGACTCCAAGACCCCTCATCAAAAAAATCTGGATTTCTACGCCACTCCTATATGTTAATTTCTATCCAATAACATAAAAACAGATAGCGTCTGAGATAAGCCCATCTTTTTCCCTCGAAAGAATCGGCTTGGCAAAAGTTTTTGATTGTTTTATTATATTGGAAAGGATTGCAGTTATAAAGAGAAAGTCTGCTATTAAGCGTTACAAGTATAGTAAAGGTTGGTCACACCATTTAAGAATTGAAAAGTCGTAACAGACTTCTTTCTCCTCAGTAAAACTTGCAGGTGAAATGAAAAATAATACAACTTAACAAAAATAAAAACTAAGTCCCAAAACTTATTCAGGAACACACCAAAACGGAAGAAAAAGCTATAACAATAAAAACTAGATACTTTCATCGTACTAAGCTCGGCTCTGCGCTGTGCGTTACTTAGTAGGTCACATTATCTTATTGAAAATACCATATTGCTTTACGACGGCATTTCAGTAAGTAAGCGAATAAGACCTTTCATTTACCAGTAAATTCATCGCAATACTCATTGAAATCGCAAGAGACGGTCACGTCTTTAGTTGTACTTACGCTAACCCATAGTTTTACATATTTTAACGAGCCAGCTTAACTGTACAAGAGTCATTGAATTCAAAAAAATAACAGCTCGATGCCCAAATGGACTTGGCGATTTATTAACGTTTATTTTTATAATGAGGCCAAATCGTTGGCCGAAGTGTATACCTGTAATGAGCAGCTGTTATAAACTGTTATGAACTAAACTTCCAAGTATTTCTCTTACAAACTGTATTTCATAAAGATTTACATGTTATTTGTAAAGAAACTAATAGCAGAACCTAACCCTAAATCGTCACCGCAATCATACGGGTTGCATTTAATATGCCTTACTCCTATGGCACTAACAGAGGTTGGAATACACGTGTCGAAGTGATACAAGTAATGCGCTCACGTAACTAAACATTTAAAATTGAAATGTCGGTTTGTGAGTAAGTTAATAGTAGAAAATTAGGGTCTAACCTTTTTCTTGTTATTAGGGTTTTTTTCAAATGGAGGAAATCCAGTCGCATTGCTCACCTGGAAAGACTGGTTAAACTTTTGTTTTGCTTTCTGCACTAAATCGTTGTTCTGAAAAGCAAAAACAACTTGCTACAGCACCGTCGTGATAATAGCACAAAATTAAGAACGCGTTGTTGTAGATAAAAAGTTGAATCAACCATTGTCGCTGTATGACAGACATCGAAATTTCAGCCAGGTTTCGTCCATACGTCTTGAGATATAGCTCCCAATAACTTAAACATTCAAGTAATGATTTCTACTTCGGGGTTGTATCAAGTGGCAAATTGGAAAAAATAAATTAGACGGAAATAATTGCATATTGATTGCATAAAGCAGGATGGTAAGTTATCATAAACTGACATTTCAAACATGTGAATACAATATCGCTGACATAAGCAAAGAATTTTTAAACAAAACGATCGCAGAAATGACGCAAAATAGCGTGGCACTGTATGTTTCCATACTAACAACTTTCACAGCACATTGCTAGGGCGCTTGCAGCGTCATCAAGCTATACCTGCGTTTCAACTAATGCCGGTTTTTCATCCAAAATATTATCGGAAGTTGTGCTTAACGTGTTTGCTTCTTTTTCCTCGATTGAAGGCAATTGTTGATTAAAGTCACACTAAAATAAACAGGACATAAAACGACACTTCAACATGCTAGGCTAGATGTTATAATTCTCAATCCAATGATCGAAAATTTTTACAACAATGAAAAAACAATTCATTACACGATAAAAGCTAAAGATTAGAGAAAGGAAAGAATTAATAAAAATTAAGCTTACGTAATAAAACATGTCTGCACTTTGTTAACGTGTGATAGGGACCCTGCACTAAATAAATATTTTCTTCTGCTTCCAGAGTCAAATATCTACTAATGCTTGCACTGATCAAAAATACACCTTATAATATCGAGCCCTTTCAAACAGTAGCACAAACTATTCTCTTTTTTTTGCCCTTGATCTACAAAAAATTGAGATTAACAACATAATAGACTACGAATAAACTAAGATTTCTGTATAAATTGTCATATAATCAATCTAATATAAAGTCTCTTCAGTGGTGCTTAAAACTTCAAATCCATGAAGTAAATCCATCAACATACAATGCATTCTACCTAGCACCTTTAAAGGTTGCTTCTATATCAAACTCAAGGTTTTGGCCCCAAACAACGATACCCAATGAAAGAAAATATAACCACTAATCCACAACTAAGTTCCCGGTAGCCTAACTAGCCCACATCACTATAAGCCCCTATGGCAACCCACTAATTTGCAGCTGCAGACGCGTTTCGACCTTATTATGGTCTCATCAGTGCAGCATAGCAACCTCCCACCTTCCTAAAAAAAAAAAATTCTAACCTTCAAAAGAACTACACACTCCTAATCTAAGCCTCTCCTCGTTCTGCTCAAGGTAGAACATTTGAAATAAAACCTTCAAGAAAATAATACAGGCTGGATTATGATGTCACAGATTCACTGTAAACAATCGATAAGAATAGAAAAGTCCGGTTGGTTTAAACACTATTTTCCCGGTAATCTGAGAAGGAATATTTTGTTTAAGGTTTGTAACTATACCAGTTACCAAAACCTACAAAAAACCTCTCTGCCCAACCCGTTCGCCCGTGAAAAAGCGGGGGACAAGGCAGGCACTGTGTCTGCGCATGCAGCCCAGAAAACACAGTGAACGTCAGCGCTTATCGGTGGTTTAAACATCAATATCCCGGTACGTTTGTCGAACTGCATGTACAGTTACAGGATCCAGCAAGATGATACAAAGAAGGATATGTAAGTCAAATAGAATTCATCTTTCCTACACTTCTCCGATAGGCACCCCCAAAGTCAGGCAACAACAAAGCCCAATGTGTCAGGGTAAAATGATGAGACCATAATAAGGTCGAAACGCGTCTGCAGCTGCAAATTAGTGGGTTGCCATAGGGGCTTATAGTGATGTGGGCTAGTTAGGCTACCGGGAACTTAGTTGTGGATTAGTGGTTATATTTTCTTTCATTGGGTATCGTTGTTTGGGGCCAAAACCTTGAGTTTGATATAGAAGCAACCTTTAAAGGTGC
This sequence comes from Trididemnum miniatum, assembly GCA_964006365.1. Classification (NCBI taxonomy): domain Eukaryota; kingdom Metazoa; phylum Chordata; class Ascidiacea; order Aplousobranchia; family Didemnidae; genus Trididemnum; species Trididemnum miniatum. Next base: position 9,228,925 of record OZ023244.1, read on the forward strand.
TAGGTAGAATGCATTGTATGTTGATGGATTTACTTCATGGATTTGAAGTTTTAAGCACCACTGAAGAGACTTTATTTAATAGTCGAAACGTATCCCGTCTGGTGCAAAATAATCTTATTCTCCTGTGGTAAGACGTTTAAAGGACTGCCTATTACTTGCTGTAAAAAGGTCGAAGCGTAAAACCTTGGACCGCAAGAAGACAGTAGCTCCATTCAACTACAATCGCCTGGCTACATTCATCCCTTCTTTAGATGGATTGTTCCAAGGTTCCTTTGTGTAAGCGCCCTCTGACGATGGCTGGCTATGCAAGTGCCTGTCACGGTCCACAAGGATCTGAGGAATTTTAGAGAAAGCATAGTGTAAGCGCCCTCTGACGTTGGCTGGCTTTGCAAGTGCTTGTCATGGTCCACATGCCTATCTGAATTCAGCAATTCGTTTAATGAAGATTGACTGTACTGCAACATCAGCAATTGTTGGACCTATTCTTACCCTGACACATTGGGCTTTGTTGTTGCCTGACTTTGGGGGTGCCTATCGGAGAAGTGTAGGAAAGATGAATTCTATTTGACTTACATATCCTTCTTTGTATCATCTTGCTGGATCCTGTAACTGTACATGCAGTTCGACAAACGTACCGGGATATTGATGTTTAAACCACCGATAAGCGCTGACGTTCACTGTGTTTTCTGGGCTGCATGCGCAGACACAGTGCCTGCCTTGTCCCCCGCTTTTTCACGGGCGAACGGGTTGGGCAGAGAGGTTTTTTGTAGGTTTTGGTAACTGGTATAGTTACAAACCTTAAACAAAATATTCCTTCTCAGATTACCGGGAAAATAGTGTTTAAACCAACCGGACTTTTCTATTCTTATCGATTGTTTACAGTGAATCTGTGACATCATAATCCAGCCTGTATTATTTTCTTGAAGGTTTTATTTCAAATGTTCTACCTTGAGCAGAACGAGGAGAGGCTTAGATTAGGAGTGTGTAGTTCTTTTGAAGGTTAGAATTTTTTTTTTTTAGGAAGGTGGGAGGTTGCTATGCTGCACTGATGAGACCATAATAAGGTCGAAACGCGTCTGCAGCTGCAAATTAGTGGGTTGCCATAGGGGCTTATAGTGATGTGGGCTAGTTAGGCTACCGGGAACTTAGTTGTGGATTAGTGGTTATATTTTCTTTCATTGGGTATCGTTGTTTGGGGCCAAAACCTTGAGTTTGATATAGAAGCAACCTTTAAAGGTGCTAGGTAGAATGCATTGTATGTTGATGGATTTACTTCATGGATTTGAAGTTTTAAGCACCACTGAAGAGACTTTATTTAATAGTCGAAACGTATCCCGTCTGGTGCAAAATAATCTTATTCTCCTGTGGTAAGACGTTTAAAGGACTGCCTATTACTTGCTGTAAAAAGGTCGAAGCGTAAAACCTTGGACCGCAAGAAGACAGTAGCTCCATTCAACTACAATCGCCTGGCTACATTCATCCCTTCTTTAGATGGATTGTTCCAAGGTTCCTTTGTGTAAGCGCCCTCTGACGATGGCTGGCTATGCAAGTGCCTGTCACGGTCCACAAGGATCTGAGGAATTTTAGAGAAAGCATAGTGTAAGCGCCCTCTGACGTTGGCTGGCTTTGCAAGTGCTTGTCATGGTCCACATGCCTATCTGAATTCAGCAATTCGTTTAATGAAGATTGACTGTACTGCAACATCAGCAATTGTTGGACCTATTCTTACCCTGACACATTGGGCTTTGTTGTTGCCTGACTTTGGGGGTGCCTATCGGAGAAGTGTAGGAAAGATGAATTCTATTTGACTTACATATCCTTCTTTGTATCATCTTGCTGGATCCTGTAACTGTACATGCAGTTCGACAAACGTACCGGGATATTGATGTTTAAACCACCGATAAGCGCTGACGTTCACTGTGTTTTCTGGGCTGCATGCGCAGACACAGTGCCTGCCTTGTCCCCCGCTTTTTCACGGGCGAACGGGTTGGGCAGAGAGGTTTTTTGTAGGTTTTGGTAACTGGTATAGTTACAAACCTTAAACAAAATATTCCTTCTCAGATTACCGGGAAAATAGTGTTTAAACCAACCGGACTTTTCTATTCTTATCGATTGTTTACAGTGAATCTGTGACATCATAATCCAGCCTGTATTATTTTCTTGAAGGTTTTATTTCAAATGTTCTACCTTGAGCAGAACGAGGAGAGGCTTAGATTAGGAGTGTGTAGTTCTTTTGAAGGTTAGAATTTTTTTTTTTTAGGAAGGTGGGAGGTTGCTATGCTGCACTGATGAGACCATAATAAGGTCGAAACGCGTCTGCAGCTGCAAATTAGTGGGTTGCCATAGGGGCTTATAGTGATGTGGGCTAGTTAGGCTACCGGGAACTTAGTTGTGGATTAGTGGTTATATTTTCTTTCATTGGGTATCGTTGTTTGGGGCCAAAACCTTGAGTTTGATATAGAAGCAACCTTTAAAGGTGCTAGGTAGAATGCATTGTATGTTGATGGATTTACTTCATGGATTTGAAGTTTTAAGCACCACTGAAGAGACTTTATTTAATAGTCGAAACGTATCCCGTCTGGTGCAAAACAATCTAATATACATTGCCACTGACCATACTAGATGGCATCAAATGACTTTCATGCACCAACTAAAAATACAGAGCTTTAAAACAAAACCACTAGGGTCCAACATGGATATCAAGTGTGAATAGCAAAATCTAGTGTACCTACACAAAACACTACAGATGCAACATTGCAACATATCATTAACTTTTATTTTCACTTTAATTGAAGCAACTGTTAGCTAGTAAAAAATCAGTCAAGATTTCAAGCAACAAGTATCTCCTTGATAATGTACACAAGTGTTCAGAGTTATCAATTAGCAATTTACACAGCAAAAAAGCATGAAACATTTCCCAGGAGTAACAAATTTCTTTTCAACTCCTGGCAATTGACATTTTACGATCAAAATCACAAACCTTATTTCCCAAAGCACTGTTTTCTTGCTCTTCCTCCAAGGGGTTTGGAACAGAATCATCACCTGAAGAATGGGTTGTTTTATCCGTATCTTTCATCTTGTTTGTGATTTCAGAATACTCATCTAATAAATGTTCTGCAACAAATTTACAGGGTGTTGTTCATTATATGACAACCACCAATGATTCATCTGCACTACTTGGCAAGGAATAAGAAGCCAATGCAACTGAACAAACATATCATGCTACTACTACCACATTTGCAGATGGAAACAAGTACTAATGGAGATAGGAAGCGTCTATTTCACCGAAAATTCCGGTTACCGAAGTTCGAAAATCGTGGTTTGCGCAAACCGGAAACATCCCCTAATGGTTCCCCTACTGTGAGAGTCGCACTACAGGAACCGAAAACGGTTACGCAACTACGATTTTTCAAACTTCGGTAACCGGAATTTTCAGTGAAATAGACACTTTGATGGAGATAACTGTGGAAACATTGATAACTCTGAACAAAAAATTCTAATCTATTGTTTTAGAACAACAAACATTCGAAATGTCACCTGGTATCATAACAAAATAAGCTCATAGTAGATAAGCTCCAACTGCTAAGGATTTATATGAAATATAAACAATAATTTTACCAACTATATATATATAAATATAACTCTTAAAAACAAGACAAAAGATGAGAGCTAAGCAAAAGTTAAAATAGAATGTGAAGTGTAAAAAGTTGAAACAATGTTCCTTAATGCCTACCTGTTATGCTACTTATATCACAAGTGCAATATTGTTTATAATGTTTTACTGAATGTCAATCAAAATGCGTACAGAAATTAAACAAAAAACGCATGGTATTTACATTCATGGTGGACAATAAACTGGTAAACTTTCAACAAAACTAAGCAATGGGAAAAGTGGAGGTCAGCACAGTTGCAACAGTGACTTAATAGCAGGGCTGCAAGCTCATTACCATTTTAATCGAGTTCAAGTTTGAGTTTACTGAAAATTTGTTAGCCAGGTTTGAGTTCAGTGATTTTTATTGAGTTTATGCTAAGTTTAAGCAATTTTTGTCAACTTTAGGATAAGTTCAAAACTCAAGGGACTTCTTTCAAGATTGAATTCAAGTTCAAGAATTTTTGTTTTTCAATTTCAAGCTCAGCAAAAACACAAGAGGTCAGAGAGGAACAGAACAGAACATTTATCAGTTTATTTGTTGCTTCAATCACAAAGTACATTATAGCAAGTATGGCACATGAATAAACAAGTGATACATGCAGCAGGCAGCTGCAAAGGGACTAATGGTCTTTAAGTCGACCAGCAGCCCACTTCAAGTTTGAGTTTGCAGCTTTGCTTCATAACATAACAATGCTAACAGTCAATACAAAACATTACACACGCACAACCTTATAATGACAATCTACACTCGATCAAATTGTTCTAAAAAATGAAGCACTTATTTTCAGAAAAATTCACAAGCTGAACTAACAAACAACTTAACCAAAAATGAAAAAGCTCAAGTAAATAATATGTTAATTTAAACAAAGTAATTGCAGAAATACATGTACCAAGAGTTTGAATCATCAAAGGAAAAAAATTTGCATGGGATATAATATAGCCAAAAAGTAGAGTAACAAATAACAAGCCTTGTCTAGAGTAAGCCGTCCTCGTATAGAATAACCTGACGACGTAAAGCGATGAAACACGCCAACGGCTCACTCTAGATGAGACCCACACAACAATATCATATAATTATCAATATTTCCTAGACCCTAACAGCTATACAAACAGACAAACCTGACTGCTTAGATTCAATTCCTTGATTGTTCTCATCAGAGCCATCAGCAGAAGGTAGGCTGGTCATCTCATAAATACTGTAATGTGGTACTGGTATTGTATATTGGGTCTAATAAGGCTGTCATCAGATCATGCTTAGAAGAGCTAAACTATCCACAACCAACTGGTATTAGTAATTGCTAAAAACAGTGACACTAGTCCTGTTTGTCAAAGAATGCTCTACTACAACCTAATTTGCTAATAACATGAAATATACATCAGCCAATACATTACCAGTAACGGCATATCAATTATCGGTACTGGTACATCACTCATATGCTAGTAGTCACCAGAGTGACTTGTGTGACTAGTCTAGAGTGACTAGTCTAGCATATCTAGACTAGGTATGATGACGACACTGAACTGTGAAGTACCTGTCCCCATAAATATGGTAAGATAAGGTACCGGTTACATACCGCTCCCTGATTATCGGTATTAAACCTAATGTACCATACCCATACCGATATAATACTGTAATTTACTGTTTAGATCAATAAATTCATAAATACGCCACTAAAAGCAATACCGCTTTTTAGCAGCACAAAAAATCTTCTTCAGCTCTCTGCAGCTATTTTTATCTAGCATGTTAGACGTGGGAAAACCGAATAACGGTAGTGCCTCAGCTAGCCTTTGCTTCTTGTTGGCTCTCTGTTTAGCACAGCACTATCATAGACTAGTTCTCTAGTAGCCTGTTTCCATGTCCCAAAAATCGTGGGCTTTGGGCCCGCGGGCTTTGTTCTAATCAGGTGAATTCAAGCTTTATAAGAGCTAATTTCAGCATTATCGTGAGCTTTCTTGGAAGCAAGTAAAGAGCTGGTTTTAATAAGCAAAGGATTTTGGAAAAAGGTGGCTGAAAAAGCCCACTTTGGACTCGGCCCACGTTTAGAAAGCCCACGTTTTGAGTGGACATGGAAACAGGCTGTAGGTTGCCAGAGGATTCGCCACATGGAAGATTCGCCACAGAAGATTTGCCACAGAGAAGATTCGCCACACTGGGGAAGTTGGGGTCGGGGGGTTGGGGTCAGGAGCTTGGGGTCGGTGGGGTTGGGGTCGGGGGGTGGGTGGGTCGGGGGATTGGGGTTGGGGTCGAAGGGGGTTACGGTCAGGGGGGTTGGGGTCGGGGAGCTGAATTCCTCGACCCACCCACCCCTACCTTCACCTCCCCAAACCTCCCCATCTTAACTCCGAACCCCCCGGCCCACCCCCCGACCTATCACCGTTGTGTGGCGAATCTTCCACATCGGCACTGTTGCAAACGTTTGTCCGACGCTTACGCTCAAATTCTCGGTCACATTCGTATCTCACCCGCTGTGTGGCGAATCTTCTTTGTGGCGAATCTTCTGTGGCGAATCTTCCATGTGGCGAATCCTCTGGCAACCGTTCTTTATGGTACTGGGAAAAATTATTCGCGAGGTGGCGCTATGACATTATTTCTTCACGTTACGTCAAGCTGCAATTTGCCTTGAAAATTCGGAAAATCGAACTGAGATGAGAGATAAAATGCCCCAGTAGATTGGCTTGAACAAAGACGTGCAGGAAGAGTAGACTAGAAAACTGACAGCGCAGCTGATACTATCTCGATATCGTATTCACAATCTAGGTCGTAAGATTGGACATTGAGCTTAATACAGAGTCTCTAGACTTGTATTTTTGATATAGACCTAGTCTAGAGCTGTGGGGTATGAGTGTAATGATGAGGCGGTAGTAGCCTAGCATGAGAGGCTTGACTAGGCCTATCTGGAAAATTTGTTTCTAAAACACTGTTAATGTTTAGACAGACCAGTAGGCTGTAACTACTGGTTTGTCATTATTACCAAATTTATTGACCAAACATGGAAGAAGAATCAGAATCATGGTTTCTTGAAACCTCAAAAATGTTGATGGCCTCTGATGTTTATGCTGCTCGAAGCTGGTTACTGACTGCCAAATGTTTATTTCCACAAAGCTTTCGGCTGCAGGTACTTTTCCACTTTTTCAAATTTTTTTGCATACCGGTATATCAAGTTTAGACTACCATATGTCCAGTGTTTGAAATGTTACTAATTATGTTTGGTGTAAAGTTAGCACGTTATGTTTGTTGTAATATCTGTTTATGTATGTCAGTATGTATATTTTTTACCTTACTATACGCACTTCTGTTAGTGTAACATTCTCTATCAATCATTAATATTGTTGTTGGTGATGTCAAAATTGCTACTGTTTATAATGATGACAAAGTTGACAGACCCTATTCTACACTTTACCGTACCTTGTCTACTGATTAACCAAGAGTACAATTAAAGAATGGAAGCTTCTATTTCACGTTACTGAAGTTCGAAAATCGTGGTTGCGTAACCGGAAACTTCCCGTATGGTTCTCCTACTGTGAGAATCGCACTACGGGAACCGAAAAATGATTACGCAGCTACGATTTTCAAACTTCAGTAACCAAAATTTCCAGTGATATAGACACTTCCTTAAAGAATTTACTATTTATTCACTTAAATGCAGTGAGTTCTAAGAGACTTTCTTTTGTATAGATTGAAGAATACTTGTTGGAATTAAATAAAGAAAATACTGAAGAATGCTCAAAAGCGTTAAATGAATTGTAAGAATTACGAATCATTTTCATAAAATGATTCTTTGTTTCTAGATTACTCTTGTTATGTTTGCTACAGTATTTGGGATCTTGCTGTTATCAACTTTGTGTTGTTATAATGTAAATTATGCAAAAACTAGGAAAGTTTAGTTTTCAGCAAGGTTTAACGTTTTTAATCACAAAACACAAATTGAACAAACTGTTTCTCCTCAAATGCTTAACGATGAGCACTGAGATGAACATCTGAGTGTAGATAGTTTTCTATGGCTCAATCGGTAGCTGAAGCCACATTTTCCATACTATTTGCAAAGTTTTATATATGGTACCAAATATTATTTTCTAGTCATTAAAATGACTTTACTTTATGTTGCTTGAATGTATTTTCCTACTCGATTATTATTTTGGAATTGCTTGTCCTCTTTTTATTTGCTTTTTTTGGATGTGTCTTGCAATCAACTTGAAAGCAATAAAACACATTGGCCCACTTTTTGCTGTAATTGCTCTAATTAATTGTATATACTGTTTTGGTCTCTGAAGTTTGGGGTAAAATATTATGATGATGTTTCATATTAAACGATTTGTCAAAGACGCTTGATGATTTGTGAAATTAATAATGTTGTTTTTTGTTGACATCACCAACTCCCTACGCATCTTAATTGTATGCAAAATTAAATTTTAAGAAACATAAAGACTTTTATCTGTACCAGAAAATCAAAAATTATTTTTATGAAACCAGCCTCCTTGAAACCTGTTTCATCGGGTTCAGGCAGTTTATGCTTGATAGAGCTTGTACAATTTTTGACCATTTAGATTTCGTGACTTTCCGAATGAAGCTGATGTATGGACGGAAATTGAGAAGCTTATTCATGCTGTAGAGCATTCTTCCGATCCCTTGAGAAAAGGTGAGGTTTTGTCTCAAATCTTTGTCAAAAAAATGAAATCCTTATACTGAGTGGTGTTAACACTGTAACGCTAAACAAGAGGTGTAGCTCATCTCAATTACTTAATGCCTTGGCAATACAGCTTCGAATTCCAAAGAAACCAGTGGCGACACTGTGTCCGATTTGACCAGCCCGAGAGTCAAACCTCAGACCTTCCACTTCAAAAGCATTATCATTCGCACTATGCCAACAGGCCAGTATGTTTGAGTCTAGCTCAAATTTTAAACACCTTTTCATGCAGCAATATTTGATGGCTTACCTGCTCTGACTCAACAAAGAATGTTATTAGCAAGCGCTGAAAGTCGTGTAAACATCGCGCAATATTGTCGACTTCTAATTGTGCTGATGAAGAAATTTCCAGAAACTGTTTCACAATATGGGGTAAGAGCGGAGAATTTTTATGTTGGTATATGTACCTTAGGTTTATAGTGTATGTCACATGCTTCTGCCAGATCAGTTTTGAATAAGGCTGAATGGATTTATTTAAAGTTTTTTTGCGATGTTGGTAGATACGTGTCATTCTTTTGACATGAAAAATACGTCTATTCTCGAGATTTTGTTTTGTTCGTTGCCATCATCACAAACAAAAGTTTCTAGACAGATTTTTGTTTTCAAATTCTGTACCACCAAAAAACTTTTTGTACAAAAGTTTTAATGAAAAAAGCTTTTCGTACAAGAGTACAAGAGCTTTTCGTACAAGCACTTGTACCAAAAAGCTTTTCGTACCAGAGTTTCAATGAACAATTTTTTTTTATATTTCGCTTCTACGCAACGCGGTAACGCTGGTCGCAAAGAAGGCTAAATTCGTCTGTTCTTTTAAGCCTGTCTTGTAATTGTAATTGCAATTGGCATTTCAATGGACTTTTTCAAAGATGATTTTCGCATGTAGTAAAATATTTAAATTCACGCAATCTTTTTGCATTTTGCAGATGGCTTTGACAGATAGAGTTGTTGAAGCTGAGAAAAAAGATCCTGAGGGTACTCCAGTCAATCATTATCGCAGGCTGCTTGTTGGTGATGTTTTACCAGTTATCTGCCACTTTGGAAACCTTAATGTTTCACATAAACATTTTTACAAGTGGATACAAAAAGCAACCGAGTTCTACGTCTGCTACTACACGAATGAAAACGGTACGTAGGGAGCAAAATTTTAAACTTTTTACTGTGTTTTCTATTCGATACGACGACTGTTCTCGTGTGCATTTTGCTTGTGGCGCAACACTCTTTTAAATTTTGTAGTTGCGCTTTCGGATTTTTGGTTTGTGAAAATTTTGGCGTTTAGTAGTAAGTCTTAGTCAATGAATGAAGCAGATAATTCGTGTGTTGAAAAGCTGGAAACTAAGCGCATTAGAATAATCCATTCCATGAATCTTTTTTCCGCAGCATTTTCGGGATTAAGAATAAATAGACAAAAATATTCTTTTTTGTATAATAAGCCTTAAATCTGTAAGTTAAAATCGGCGGTTATTTATTGAATATAAAGAATAGGACGTGTATGTAAAGCTAGAGTTGGAATTACCTATTATCATGGTTGTGGTTCCAGAAAAAAATACCTCAAATGCATGGTTGGATATGGAGAAGCTACGGTCAGACATTGCTGTGCAGTGCATGTGGAATGAAGATAAAAAGTCTAACAGGTTCCGTATTTCAAGCTCCTAAATAAGCCGGTAAAGCTAATTTCATTCGGAAATATTCAAAAATATGCCCACTCTCGTCTTGGTAGTTGCGACTTTGCTCACTCTTAACTTCTGGATTCATTTTTGCGTGCCACGACGTTCGTAGCTTTTTGCCACTTTTTTTTTCTTGCATTTATTACTTTGTTTTTTATTTTGCTGTGTTCATTGTCGTGTTTGATAGTTGGGAAAAATACACTTTTATTGCTAGTATCTACCTTATTGCTTCGTTTCGTTTGAGCGCTTAATGTTGTTTTGATGCTAGACCGAACACACTCTCCGATCGCATTACTTTTATGCGCGATCTTTTCCGAAGAAGTAGAACTGACGTCGAGGGTGCAGTGAACCGGAAACAAGTGTTTTACACAACCTTGATCTTGCTCTTCGAGGCATCTTCGGTTTACATGGAAAATGTTTGTTCTTCGATTTACCGAGGTACTACCGGTATTGATGTACTCTTTGTTTTCAGGTTTATGATGTTATGGATTTAAGTTATTGAGTGTATTTCAAATTACCCCCAAAATTTAAAGGGAGAATGCGAAGTGCTCTTCGACATAGCATCCACCTTACGTGTATTTCGAATACGTTCGGCTCCAGCCGTGAATCGAACCCGTCATATTTGCAAGTTTTTTAGTTACCTTATTTGTTCGGGTTTTTCTTGATCCTATCACGGATTTGCCGCTTTTGTAAAATCGTTGGTACAACAGGCTTACTACTAATGGAATTGTTTGGCAAAGTGCTCGCGTCAGAAATGACGTGTCCGAAGTGTATGCTATGCCAACTACGGAATTGTGCCTAACGTCAGATTCAGATTGCTCTTTTACCTATATCCAAATGCCCTTGATGAATCTTTTGAATTATTTCCGAAACTAATGGGTTTGATATGCATGTTTGTGATCTTCAATAGATTCTGGTAAGCCCGAGGAATCTTTCTTTATCATGGTGGATTTGGAAGAAGTTGAAAGTGATGAGGAAGTTTTGGAACATCTCCCTACTCGAAAGTCCGCTGCAATAAACGAGTCCTTTCAAGTTGCCAAAGAAGCTTGGATAATTTTGCATTCGATTGAGACGTTTGAAAAAGGTATTATGCACCGCTCTGTTTTTCTGGTTCTGCTCGATGTGCTTCGTTCCAACTGAGGAAAATGCACAATTGAAAATTTAAGGCAAGATTATGGCGTACATGTCGTTTGATTTGGCTTTCGACCTTGTAATTTCCCATCGGCTCCGAAATAGGTTTACACGAGGTGTCGTTTGATTTCTTCATTTTTTTATCAAAGCTAGCATGGCAGTGATCCTCGTCTCATTTTCTCGACAGATTTCAATCATTTATTGCGTCGTTGGAAATGCGACCGTTGGTCTTGGTTTCAACTATTTTTAGTCGATCTTCATATTTTTGTGGGAGAATATGAATTAGCGTTAGAAAGATTGAGATCTATAGAAAACCTGTTCGGAGATGAAAGGTAACGACAAGACTGAGGTACCTGTATTTTTCGTAGCTTATTATTTTAAGGATTAAAACGTAAGTCTGAAGCAGCGGAGTATTACTCAACTATGAGATCGCGTGTTCCAGGATACATTTGCCTGTCTATGGCGTTTAAACCTGGACAGTGGACACTGGACAGTGCACTGCACAGTCAGCGGTTTCTGAACTGCGCAATTACCAAGTCACAAGAAAAAACAATATACCATTTTTAAGCTCCATACATATTAACATGCAGCTAATAAGTATTGAAACAAAGTTTAACTGTAAACTGGGAAGTGTTCGCTTTTCGTAAACCAATCTAAGGACTTCTAATACCCACTTTGTTTCGTGATAAGAGAATACAAGTATGGATGCAATGCTCCAAATAAAAGTGTACAGTAGTTCTAAATTTGCAATCGTGGTCACTCTGCAATTTCATAAGTTTTCATGTTGCAATATTATTCATTAAGGTTTTGATTTTTAGAATCCGAGAAGAAATCAAAATTCGAACCTACGCCACTTTAACGTTTGTCTGCTTTTCCCTTTCCCTATATAAGGTAAGAAATATTTCCTCTATAAGAGCCTTAGGCCTGTGCTAGTATTTTTAGTCGAAGAAGTTTGAAATTTTCTGTCCGCCGTATGAAAAATGGAATGATAGAGCAACATGACGTGCTTCACAACGCCATTGAAACCTTTTACGACAACTGACAATCTGACATGTAATGGAAAGTTGACAAGTTGGATTCTCGTAGCTAGAGGGAGCTTAACACAAAAAACTTTGGTTGTGAATGGGTGCTACTCATTACCTCTAATGATAAGTGGTTTTATTATACCACGCTGATTAAGCACTACTTGTAACTTTTGATATAGTCAGTAATAGCGACAAACTGGTCAGATGTCTTTTTCGGTCAAGCAATCAATATTAGATTTTTTGCTTTCGGTGGGACTTCTGATTTACTTTTTGACGTGTTTTGATTAAATATCGTGTAAAGCAGATTAAAATTAAATCACTGTCGATTTTTCTTTTCAATGTGGGCGTAGCATGTCAGCGATATAGTCTAGCGGTACCGCGCGCAGGTGATAGATCCTACGTGGCGGGTTCGATTCGCGGCTGGAGCCGATCATATATGAGATATACAACGGGTGGCTACTGGCTCAAAGGGTGCAAGTCTCCTTCGCAGTCTCCCTCAATTACCGTTAAATTTTCAGTTCGATGTAATTTGAGGTAATCCTTAGATCACAATTACAGTGTAGAGTTGGCCAATTTAACAATCCCACTTTGTTAGGAATCTTGCGAGTATCTTTTTCATTGTCTTTCAATTCTCCCTCGAGACGATCAGACAAATTCGTTGCCAACGGGTGATCAGGTGACCAGCTTAAGCAAGCCCCCATCAACCCCTAAGCTTAACTGCCCCCTCCACAGTAATCATCCATCCAGCCCTCCTCTCGTGATGGTTCGACCTTCAATTAAATATCTCCTTCCTCTCTGGATTCAGATTTTTATGAAAAGGTAATGCTGCTGATAATCAGCAGGTATTATTGAAGTAAAAATCAACAAAAGTTAGAAAGTTAAGATTTTAAACCGATTAAGAATGTGTTGATAACTTTCTTTTTTTTTTTTTTTTTTTTTTTTTTTTTTTTTTTTTTTTTTTTGAATTAGTAGTTTGCGGTATCGACTACCGTGTTACATTTTACAGTATTACTTGCTAACGTACCTTTCAGGCTCGTAGATGTATGGAAAGCGGTAAAAATTTCTTGTTCAGTTATGCTACTTAATGTTTGGTATTGTGTCCTTAAACAAGTTTTCTGCTGAAAGCAAGAAACAGAAGTGTACCAAAAACTGGAAGTCAGTGACCGGCGATCTGTAAACACATTATTATCGGTTTCAGATTCTTCATTGATGCTGCTGATGACGTTCGCTACAAAAAAAAAAAGTTTGTTTTGGACTTAGCTACAACGTTTTGTTTCTGCGTTTCAGTTTGGGCAAGATAACTTCCACGAAGACAGATGATTCAATTCTAGGTCATCTGATGGTGCTGTCTCAGCATAAATGGCCGCGATGGAAGGGTCAATGCGAAGACGTTTTGGCAGCAATCAAAGAGAAAAAAAAATTTAAATTCGAATTATTTGCAGAATTTGTGATAAGTAAGTGACTGTCAAGTAAATAAAAACACAAAATCTTGCTGATATTTCCATAATTTCGTAATTTGAAGACCGAGTATAGTTGTTCTTAAAGCTTCCTTGTCGTCGCAAATGCTGCTTGCCTAGCTTTTCCATTTTCGAATAATGAAGTTGACAAGCGTACGCATTGTAAGATAGGACCGCGTGACTTGTTAGGCTAAAAAAGACGACATTTGCTTGGGCAGTGGGCAATGTTAAGTTGATGGAGCGGCTCATAGAACGATTCGAAATAAATGTGAAAACTGTCGTGAGATTTGCGTGATTTTTTGTGGGCAGCATTAGGTTGATGTTGCTTTGGTGAACCATTGTTCCAATCCTGTCTGTCCAGTCACTGATCCAGCTACAGTAAATCATGATTAATCATTACTTTATTTGAATTGTGAAGGAGTTTTATATAATTTGTGCAACGGTAGGAATATTTGTTTGTGACCAAGCCAAGCGTGGTTCTGCTAATCTCTGCTCGTCGTATTTGTACTTGACGTATCGGAAACGCTTTTTTGAATTGGACTGGGAGTTTTTTTGTTTTGCAGACGTTGACATTTTGGAAGAAGTTGCATATTTGAAAAATAAAACATCCTGTCAATTTACAATAACCAATCATAACGCGTAAGTATGTGAATCATGTGAATATGTTATTGTTTAAATTAAAATCATTTAAATATGATTGGTAGGAAGACTCACGTGACTCGAGGAGCCAATCGGGAAGCAGATGACGAATTTTGGAAAGCAATCACCGCCAATATACAGCGAAGCAGCGAGAACGTTGATAATCTAATTTTAAATTATTTGGTTACTTGTAAAGATTCGATTTTACATGCACTGCAAAATACTGAAGGCGTTTAACAAACAATTTTTTGTTAGCAATTCTTTGAGAATGAACGCTTGGTTTGCTGTTGTGTTAAGCACCTTGATTTTACTGCAATAAAGATTTTTTAGATTGTTTCGTGTTACTGTAAAAAAAATTTTACTTATTTGAAATGACCAGGAAAACGGTCGAAGAAACGATTAGCAACAACAAAAATACAGCAAACGTGTAAACCTGTGCGCATATGGTTTTTGTTTCTCCAGTTTAGTTAAGTCTACTTCCTAAAAAATCAGGACCGTCACAAAAGTGTGCTTGTCCGTATTATCTTGGGAATATCGATATTTCAAGTAGGATATAGGAATTATGGAGAACGTGTGAAAGCATAGCTCATTCTGAATAAGCTAATTATAAAGTATAGCCAGGGAAAAATGTAATAATTTTGGTGGGTCTAAGAATGAAAAGCGCTTAGCCTATTTGCAGTTTTGTACATGTAGAAGTAGTCTACTGCCTACCCTACTAATGTGCCTAACTAACAATTCAAGGAGTGTTTTAACCTTCTTTAACTCTCCTCTAACCCGCCGAAGGTGGCAAAACAAGCTACTTTTGAAGATGGAATAGATTAACAATTTTGCCTTGGCTAAGCGTCGAACTATTTGCTGTCACCTATAACTTTTGCTGTTTACTTATCTGCAAAGGTTACTGTCATGGTGACCAACACCGGCTTCGTCATGCTCGTTTCCGGTCCACTACAAAACGCTTTAAAGCTATGGTTCACTGGAAAATTATCGACGTACAAATTATAATTTTCCCGGTGGAACCGCAACGGTTCCACCAAAATTTTCCACGGTATAATTTTCCAAAATGGAATATTTGAATTTTCTTTGGTGGAACTGCAATAATTTTCCATGACCCGATCAAGGTCCAAAGCAAAATTTGCAGCTTAGGTTTAAAATTTGAGAAGTTGACGAGGCACTGCTTCCTGCCATAGGATATTTTATTCTTAGTTGATTAAGTTTTGAGTTAAAACAGATCCCAGCAGAAACAAACGGGGCTCTCTATGGCGTTTAGTCATCCTATTTTTGCGGATAGTTTGTTTACCAAGTTGCACCGTGATGATTTTTTAACTTTTAACTCATCCATATTACACACCAGCTGGTAATAGCCTATATATGCAAACCAAACACAAAATTAAAAAAAAATAGGAGACTTCTACTCCACCCATGAGCTAAAACACTGATAGTATATTGTCATGTAACCAAAGCAATGTTGGTACCTGATTTTGCTCTGCATCGTAGAGCGAGACAGCGCTGTTTCTGGCTATTAGCCTTCATCAGCCGCCCTCAGGTAAGAAACATTCATCTTCCAGGACGAATGATCTTGCCAGGATCACTCATCCCTTCGGATAAATATTTCTTCAAGAATTTAACCTGAAGTCGTCATGATTTCCCGTCCGGTAGGCCAGGAAGGACATTGCTTTTTAGTTGTTTGCTCTGCATCATTGTGGGGTAGCTTAAATAGATGAAGTAATGACATTGCATCCCCCAAAAACCTGACTTCGAAACACAATTAACGCAATAACTCAAAAACTAAGTGCAATAGCCGTATAGTTCCTCTGTGAGTTAGATTGAAACTTGATGTTTCTGAGTCATTTGAGCCATTAACCAACTTTCTAGCACAAGTAGTTAAAGAGATAGAAAAAATTCACTGCATCGATAAGTCTGTCGTCATGGAAATGAAAAGCGGAACACCTAAACAATGTTCAATTTTTCTAAAACTTCATATCTGGATTTTTTTGTGGACTGGTCACCACATATCAAAAGTAGTTTTGTTTTTGACCACATGAGGGCGTTTGCAACACCCTACTATACAGACTAAGTTATTTCAGCAAAGCTTCTCACTCAATCATGAGAAAGTATCATTGTGACGTTGTTTTAACACGAGGTAAACCGTAGTGAAACAATTTTCCTATAATTTTCCCGTCACAAATATCAAACCGTTTTTAAAAATATTCCTATCACAATTTTCCGGAAAATTATCGCGAAACACGAAGATTATAATTTTCCAAGTGCTGTTCCACCAAAATTTTCCAATCGTCACATTTTAAATTTTCCACCACGCATTAGAATATCGTGCGAAAATTATTTGATGCAAAATGGCGCAAAGTAATGAAATGGAATGAACTTCAGTTCCACCGAGAATAGGCCTGTTCCAATAATTTTTGCGGAAAGTTATGGGAATATTATAGGAATATTTTCGGTGAAACCATAGCTTAACTGATATCCGCTTTAGAGCGAAAAGCGTTTTCAGTGTTGCTACAAATTCTGATCCCACGTTCGTTACAAATATGTGTGCAATAGGCCAAAGCTGTGCAGAGTTGTCTAAAGTTAATATTAGAAGGCTGGTGGATTTATTGTAATTTCTTACCTAGGTCCTCAAAAACTATCAACAACAGTAGCCGTAGGCTACGCCATAATGGGTCGATCCCAGATGCAACCGCGCTGGTAAGCAGTTATATTTTTGCTGTGTGACGCGAATAAAACGTTAACAATGATTTTTATACGGCCTATTGTTTTTTTGTGAGGTCGAATTCCAAAAAATCAACCAAAACTAAAAACTTGAATGATCGTTTGGAAGGCGAATGAACCTACAACAGTAAAAAGAAATAACATAAGAAGAATAGACCAACTAATCCAACCAGAGCCGGCGCCAGAGCAGTCGACTTAGGGGGGCCAAGTGTTTATCAGGGGGCCAAAGTTTGAAGTTAAGCACAATAGCCGCTGTCTTTAAAAGAGTAAGCTTGTTAGTTGGGGGGCCAAGCATGTCGATTGGGAGGGCCAGGGGGGCCTGCCCCCCCCCCCTTGGCGCCGGCCCTGAATCCAACCTTATTTTCTTAATTAGCTTAAATAACATTTTGTACAAAAGCATAGATCTATCAATTGGTGCTTTTTGTTCGAGTAGCCAACGTGGGACGATCAATTAAACTACAAAAAATTAATTTGGAGTGGAGCAGATGAAATGTCTGTGGTGAAGTGTTGTGCTGGCAGAGCTGCAAACTCGCAATCATTCGTGATCGAGTTCGAGTTCACTAAAAATTTACTAGCTGAATTCAAGCTCTTCATTTTTTATTTTTCGAGTTCTGTGATTTTTATCGAGTTCTTGCTGAGTTCAAGCAGCTTTTATCGGGTTTAGGCTAAAGCTCAAGCAATTTAGTTCAGGGTAAATGTTCCAAACTCAATCAATTTTTTTCGAGATTGAGGTCAGGGATTTTTATTTCCCGAATTCGGCAAAAAAAATGAGTTCAGCGAGTTCGAGTTCGCAGCCCTTTGTGCTGTTTACCAGGATACTTGTTCTCATGTTTTCCCAAATATTAAAAATCTAAGAAAGCACAGGCTTACATTCATGCCCAGTTTTTTCACTGCTTTTTCTCTCGGCATAGACTTGCGCTGGTGCTAAATGCCGATCTAGTTAACAACACTAGATGGTTTTAAAAACTGGCGAGTGTACCTGTGGGGAGGATTACCGATGTGCTGTCGGCACTCCGCAGCTGGCTGCTGCCATTCACAACAACTGCCGAAGCAGCAATCGACTTAGCAAAAAATTTGAGTTGGCTAAGACTCTTCAAAGTTAGGTTTAGAATAGATAAAAACTCAAACACAATAGAATAACTCTGCATTAAGAGCCATTTTAATAGATAAGTCAAGCAGGCCTATAATGGTCGAAAGAGCTTTAGAAATTAAACTTTTAAACTTTTGTGATGATTGTACTGTTTGTAAAAGAATTACGCTCCTCATTACTCTGCCGAAGCGTGCAGCGAATGGCAAGGCCCATTTTCGCAGCTCAGCACCATGGACTATCGAGCTCAGAAAAAACGTTGAGCGGCGGCGAGCCATTGGCGACACAGCCAGCTCTGTTGTCGGATTTGACCGGCTGAGAAATCGAACACACCTGTAAATTAAAGCTAAGATACCGCCTTTTTTGAAAAAAAAAAACAGTTACTCGACGACTCTTCTCATTTTCATTTTTTCGATAATTTTTAAGCTGAGATATTGAAATAGATTAAGTGTTTTTCCATTGATTAGAGTTGAAAAAAAAAACTTTGATTGTGTTTATAAAATTTGTTTTCAGATGTTGGAGAAGAAAACGCAAGTTACGGAAGACAACTTGTGTTCTGCTTATTAGCTTAAAAATGCTGAGCGTTAATGCAGGAAATATGCTTGTTATAATGTTTAACGAGAGTTGTCGGTTGTTTTTAAGAAAGCTATGCAACAAAAAAGACTGTGTTCGAAACTCGGTTGAACCAACTCCAGAACTTTAAAAATTACTATCACAGTGCTAGCAAGTGCTGCAGCGTTTTACTTCGCTTATAGCTAACCTGTCTAAGCGTATCAAGCGAAAACAAAGTTTTTTTTTCAATGCTCTATTTTTAGTGTTGTTAAATTATGAATTAAACTTTTGAGAAAACACGGCATAACTTGGGCCAGGGCCGGTGCTAAGGGGGGCCCAGGGGGTTGGTAATCGACATGCTTGCCCTCCCCCCCAATTAACAAGCTTTCTCTATTGAAGACAGCAGCTTTGTGCTAAATTTCAAACTTTGGCTCCCCCTGATAAACGCTTGGCCTCCCTAAGTCGACTGCTCTGGCGCCGGCTCCGACTTGGGCCATCACAATCCTCATTAAGCAACGTGAGAAAGGAATTTACAATTAGTAAGGTCAGAGTTAGGCTATAGGCTACTCTTGTTTAAAAGTTTTTAGATATGGTGATCATTTGCGAATAAAGATGTACCTAACTCCACATGTTTAGCATTTTTAGTGTTCCTAATGGCCTGTGTCTTTGAAAAATGAGCCTCAAACTCGATATTCTAGAAATAGAAATTTTGCGGGATGTGAAAATTCAAAATATTAGTTGTAAAATTAGGAGCATTAAGATGGGTTTTCGAACTCAACTTCAATAAAAAGATTATAGCCAGTATATTTGCAATCATACTCACAAACGTTTCGGTAAAAACTTATACCATCATCAGTGTGAAACTACATAGGCACTAGGCTAGAATAACCAGCACAAGAAAGAAATTATTTTAAATACAGCATAACTATTACGTCATAAACAAAGTAGTTGGGATTTACGTAAAATATAACTAAAGGGGCAAATTAAACAATTACGTGCAACTGGAGTGACTAAATTAGTAGTAGGATTAGTCACTCCAGTTGCACGTAATTGTTTAATTTGCCCCTTTAGTTATATTTTACGTAAATCCCAACTACTTTGTTTATGACGTAATAGTTATGCTGTATTTAAAATAATTTCTTTCTTGTGCTGGTTATTCTAGCCTAGTGCCTATGTAGTTTCACACTGATGATGGTATAAGTTTTTACCGAAACGTTTGTGAGTATGATTGCAAATATACTGGCTATAATCTTTTTATTGTAGTTGTAAAATGTTTTCTTACTCCTAAGGTCAACGTCAGAGAGGAATAAATGGCTCAAAAAAAGAGTTCTGCGACAGATCCCACGCAGCTCATGAGGTTCGCCGAGTGGTTGGCCTGTTGCATCAGCAGAAAACTTAGCGGGTCGATCCTTTGAATTTTTTTATTGCTAATTCGCGATGGTTGTGATGAGACAAGAAGGCCAAGATTCACAGTACAACTTTCTTGCGCTTTGCGGTACGAATTACATTCAAGAGAGTAAAAGTTTAAAAGCAGCAAGTCGCCACTACTGCGATGTTTCTTCGGAGCTGTGTTGCCCAAGCGCTATAAGCCCCGGAGATGGGCCACGCCACTCGTTACACACTTCGACATAACACAGCGAGTGCCATAGCCTAGTAAGGATTTGATTTAACTTTTTAGCAATTTTGTTTGATGTGGAGCTATAGCCTAGTTGATGCAGATGTACCATTTAAGGAAACTCCTACTTATTAATTGCTTCGCAGCAGCATAAATGACAAAAATACCGTTCAAGCAAAATCAAAGGCGGATTAAGAGATCGCGGGGCCCGGGGTAGATAAGGATGATGTCCGATTTTCCGCGTAAAATCAGGTGGAGAGCAAAAAAAATGGTCATCACGTCCGCAAGCCGTATAGTATGAGCTGAAATTAGTATCACAACACAATCTAGCAACTAGAAATTAGTAAATGCGCGGGGCCCCCCAAAGTGCGAGGCTCTGGGCAACTGCCCAGTTTGCTTTTTGCTTAATCCGGCCCTGAGCAAAATACACCCGAAAAGTTGGACTACCGATATTGTTGCACCACAATGAATGTTTCCCGAGATTAATGAAAAAGTAAATGTTGGACAGAACAGAAAAAACATAATAGCAATTTCGGCAAGCTCCGTACGAAGAAAAGACGAAGCTCTGTACGAAGAGAAGTAACAAAAGGGATGTTTTATTTCCTCTGGAATCGTCAAAAGGGGGTTTTGACCGCCGAACCCCCCGTGTGTGCGCCTCTGGAGTGATCACCACACTACAAGTGTTGAGCAGTACGGCGTGACAAAAGTACCGCGCGGTACTTTTTTACTACCATTATCGGTAATGATGACCCTTTTTAAAAATGTACCGTTTTTGGTACCGTCGTTATCTTTTTGACTGTTTTACTCAATATTTTGGTAGCATTTTTTGGAATGGACTATGAACGCTAGAGCGGAAATTTTCTTGTAATTGAACACGATTTTCACTTGCTCAGACTTGCCATTTCAACGATTATGATCACCAAACCGACACCGTTACCTATGGACTCGCCATTACCGCATGATTGGAGCAGATTGCAATGCGCAAACTAATAAAAGATTGCACCATTCTTAGACAATCACCGGTACATGAATCGCACGGTGATACTGGACGTGCAATTCATGTGCAATGCCATACAAGAAAAAGTAGCCTATGTTGCTCCAAAACATTGATTTCTTCAGCCCCCTCAAGAAAACTCTGATCACGCGCCTCTTCCCAAGCAAACTGTTAAAAATTTGTTAAAATATTTTAACGGCCAGCGAAGGTTGAATAAGTTTAATACACCACCTCAACTACAGTAGTAGGGCATACCTCAAACCGGATTTACCAATAGGCTGAGCAGGCTGAAGCCTAGGGCCTCGAAGAATGAAGAGGCCTCGTCACGAATAACGCTGACCTTTTTATTAGATCGAGCATCAAGACCTTTATAAACGTAGAGATGAGTATAATCATTGGTCACTAGGGCTTCATTGATCAAACGTAGCCTAGGGCCTCTCCTTGTCTGAATCCAGTCCTGGTAGGCTATACCTCTATGGATATCATCAGGATTTCTGACAAACTTTTTTGTAAAAAATGAACTACTAGAAGACAATATTTTCGCTACCTGTTACATGAAATCCCAATGTACAGTAAAAGCACAGCACCTAAAGATCTAAGGTAATCAACTATTTAAAGCATAATTTTGCAGAAAAAAAAACAAGAAAAACGTTTTGCTTGAAAACTAGCGAAAATCGGTACCGAGTATCGATATCGTCGTTACTTTTAAAGTACCGGTACGGAGTGCCCAGCTCTGACAATTACAGTCAACTCTTTCATACAAAAATACTTTTGCGCCAGTAATGCAGGTATAATAAGCGATACATCCGTAGCGCTCGAGGACCCTTAAAAATCTTACGAGAATAGTCCGGGAACCCTTAAACACGTAGGCCTATTTGGGCAATCATAGCCATAATAGCAGAAAATCAAAAACATGTTCTGTTTTTATGCTTGGTAATTGTAATTCATTTTGATACACTTTTACAAGAGATGTAACTACAGAGCGAAACAGCTTTACTCATTGCGTGATGCTCTGCTTTTATCTGGAAAGTGTCGACGTAAAATCGTGCTTCGCATCAACACGATTCACTTCCTGTATGTGATACGCCTACCACGTCGAAAATACGCAAAAAGATTACGTCTTTTGCGTTTTGCGTAGAAAAGAAGTATTTTTAAGCCAGCTATTGATTTTATTGCGTCTTGGCGAATTCTTCAGAAAACTCAGCCCGCATTTTAGAAGCAATTTAGTCGCAGTAAGCGTCAGAAGCAGATAAAACTAGATTAGTTAAACCTTTAAACTACTGTTCAGCGAGGGCATCGGCAATTGCACGAGTCATAACCTCAAATCTTAGCCTGCTGCGTAGCGCTTGCACGCATAATATCCATTCAGATGCCGCACGCTATAGCCAAGACATGTAGGGAGTAGTAATTTCGTGCTAGAAATCATTTGTGTTTCTGCTCAGAGAAAGCTGGGTAGAATTGTCGCAGTATTCTGTTGGACGAAGAACTCATAGTTAGTTATGGTTACATACTGAGATCCCCATAGTTATACTGTATCGATTTGCAGTAGAGTGATATTCACTCGTAGCAGTAGTAGCTCTGTAGTATGTTAAATGCCGCCATGTGGACTGTTTATTTACGCTTCAACAAGCATCAATTTGTTATAATTTCTCTTGGGAGAAAGGGCGTCGGCAATTCGTTTCTTAGCAGCGAGCTGCGATTGAAACAGTTCACAAGATTTCTGCGCAGATAAAAGCGGCCGCATACTGATATCGATTTGGCTCGTAAATTTGATTATTATAGTTATTTTATGATGCCCGAAGAAGATACGGTATTGGTTTTGCTTACATTTGGTAAAATATAGTTGCAGTCTTGCAGTATGAATGAGTGAATGCAGTAGAGTAGTTAGACCAGCGGTGGAAATTATCATTTTGACATCATTAAACTGATGAAACATTAACCGTGCAAAAATTTTCAGCACTTGAGCTAAAGACGAACGAAAGTAGCTTACGTAAATTTCGAAAATAGTTTGGTAAATTAGGCATATTTGTTAAACAAGAAGCAGAAATGAACAACCTCCGCTCTTCTGATAAGTTGTGCTGGTTTATGCTTGACAAATTTTTTGCTTTTTCGGTACTTTTCAGGGGGAAGGGGAAAGTTGGTTTCGGGCTTACATATGTTGCTTTGCTTAAGGCAACCTTTTTTTTTTAGGGCCGACTTGTCGGATTCATGTATCACGGGTAATCGAGCCTACCTGCGTATTAAAGTGGACATAATACGACGATACTAGACAGATGTTTGAGAAAATCTGCGAACCGACTACGAGACTACTAGCTTACATATTCAGTTTGTTTAGACTATAAACGTATCAAATTTCGGCAAGGTCACTATTCATTCAAATACTGGCTAGTCTTCTTTGTGACAAACCTATTAAAAATTATTGCTGAAATGAAATTTTGCGTCGAAACTGTGCTGCAGTTTGTATATGCATGATTGATTTAACCCTATCTGGCATTTTATTGCTTTTGACCACTGACGTATTCAAAACAAAAGTTGATTTTTACTTTACACCGGGCAAGATACCTCGCAAAATACATTTGTGGGATTCAATCGTGCAGAAAATTATGCAGTGCTTTGAAGGAGAGCTGCCATGGAAACTACATCTTAATTGCGATCGGCTTCAGCAGTAAACCGAACCCATGACGAAAAATTTGTTATCCACTCCGGGTAGCCGCTGTTCATTTCACTGGCAAGCAGATTTTTTGCGAGTGTGATAATTCTATAAATTTCAAGACGGCAATGATAGATGAAAATATCTAGATAAGATAGAAAATACTGGTTTTAATCCTAAAAAACGTGTAGACTGTAATAAGATGTACTACACTAGCGATTACTTCGCACAATTATGTAGCTTATCCATTTTTGGGTTTAATGATGCCGCTTTGGTTTGATACGCTGAGTTAGTGTCAAGACTTACAGCAGATTTACCTTTTTCAGGTTTTGTTTTATTTAGTCAATTTATTGCAACTGAGATTTTACGAAAAAAATGCCTAGCAAAAATTTGAAGGTGAGTTTAATTTTTTTTTAATTTAGCAACAAAAAATGTCTTCCAAAATAGCTTTTATTGGCTACTTAAAAGCAATTACTTGGTGTATTCATACGGTCGGTCACTACGGCCTTTTTTTGTATTTGGTTGCATAATTATCCTCCTATCACGAGAAAGCGATTAATGCCATATACGAGCTCGCTCAGGAATTGCCAGCCATCTATCTACCACACCAAAGTGGGGAAATCTCACTAAGTGCCTTTTCCAACGGCGCAACAAGTAAACTTGCCGGCTTGTTCTCCACACTGTCCCTTTGATGCTGAATGCTGAGCGTGAAGCAGGGAAGCTGTGAATACCAAATTTAAAGTCATTGGTTTGATCCGACTCGGAATCAAACCTTAGTCTACACCTCTCAAGGCGGACGCTCTTACCACTCGGCCATCTGAGCTATTCCACGCAAATGCGATCATCAGATTAGAAGTCTTATGGCTACGTTGTTGTGTCTGCTAGACTTGGCCTTGATGGCATCTCAGGTTTATCGCAAAAGTACTGGTAAGGTAGATATTTGGTCGTAAACTGATTCAAGAAAGAAAAGAAGCGGAAAAGCAATTCTGTTTCAATGTTTTATGTATGAAACTGCCATATGTGGATTTGACCAACGTGAGATGAGCACATGTAGCGTTTAATTTGAAAATCCACAAATTGTAGTGTTGTGAATGCATAATTTGGGTATAACTGGTAATTTTGAAGTGGATCATTGGGCGTTTATCGAAACATTTTCGTAAGTAGGGCGAAAGATGTTATTAAATAGACCACTTTTGTCCTTGTGTTGGTTAAATCAATTTGCCATCCCATGTCTTTACAGCAAATTTACGTTTTGCGTCACTCATGCAAAGAGGTTGGTTTATTTTCAAATTTTAGCAAGCCTAATCTTAATCAGAACCTGCCGGTTAGTTCAGTTGTTAAGCACTCGCTATCGGTGGGAGGTCTGGAGTTCGATTCCCGGGCCGGTCAAATCGGACACTGCGTGACCAACGGCTCGCCACTGCCCCAACGTTTTTTCGAAGCTGTGTTGCCCAGACGCTAACCCGCGGAGATGGGCCCCGCCACTCGTTACACGCTTTGGCGTCGTATAATACCCTGAGTATAATGAGGATTTGATTTTTTTTATTTTCAATTCTAATTAACAGTATTAAAATGGGGTTTGGATTTCAACTTTAATGACATGTTTACAAGATGATTGCCATTATACTGGCTTTTAACTTTCGATTAAAGTTAATCCTAATTGTTATTACTTTTGTTATTCTTGTTTTCAGGTTTGGAGAATAGAGAAGTTTGAGAAGGTGCCTGTACCTCCAAAGCTCTATGGCTACTTTTACAGTGGCGACTCCTACATTGTTATGCATGAAACTCAAGGCGCTGATGGCAAGGCTGCTTATGACCTGCACATGTGGATAGGTAAGCTGCTTTTTAAATTTCCGCCAACTTTGGGGGAGTTTTTTAGTCTACAGTAGGTTTAAAAAGTGGTCCCACAAAAGCATCCGTAGAGAGCTTGAAGATTTTTTCAGGTGGGCCTCAAACAAGAGCTATGTTGGTTTAAGTACGCTCTACTTTATGAGAGCTAAGCGACTCGTGTTTTTCAGTGGATGTGGGTATGACTGTTAAGAGTCTAGTTAGGAGCAGTGAACCTTGGAAATTTAAGAACAGTTACCATGTCATGAGATACAGTTTTCTAATTTTAGCTGTACAAGACAAGCTGAGCGCTGCAAATCAACGAATTTGCTTTGCACTTCGAGCTTATTTGCATTTATTACTTATGCAAGAAAATTCCAATTTTTGACTAATGACTACGCCCTTATTGAAGAATTGAGGCCCAATTTTGTGCTTAAAAATGCTAGCCCTATCTGGCAATTTATTCATATTGTGTGGTTACAGTACAGGAACTATTCACTTGAGTTGAGTAGTGATGCGGTTGTTTTTTTCTTTTTTTTTACAAATCAGTGGAATCATTGCATTGGTTTTGAAAATCGAGGTTGCTGTTTTTGTAAACCCTAAGTATTAGGCTTGAATGGATTAGTTGCATCCTTGCATTATTTATGACTGTACATGAAAGTTTGCACGTAGTGATACGCGTGCATTTTGATTTCCATTTTTTCAAATCATTTTTGCTTGAAAACAAATTCGCTAATCATTTTTGTCAAAATCGATTGTTTTTTTATCAGTGCTGCTGTCGCTGTTGACTTATTTGGGCAAAATCTTGATGTTAGCCGGTTTACGCCTAAAGATAATTGGCCGATATTTGTGAGTTTTGTAGTCACGTTTGGCATTAGGTCTTGCTAGTCATCGACGTGAGAGCTTGAAAAAGTACGGCTGCAACGCCAATGACGTCATAGATGCAATAGACCAATCAGAAGCTTTAATCATTTTGTTAAAGAACGTGTTTGGCACAAACTATTTAATCCGATATCGCTTAAAACATTAACGCTCAATACGCAGGTCTTTTATGGAGCGAAGTAGGCGTGCCGGTAGAATTGCTGTTTTTTTAATACTGCAACAGCTAACAGAGAAGATTATACTCTTGCGCGGAAATTTTGCCTTTAGTGATTGGTTTTTGTCACTTTTGTGAATTGTTTTTTGATTCATTTTGAGTTTTTGCTTGGGGCTCGCCTTGTTTTATTGGTTTTACTTTTCTTTGTTATTGCAAAGCAAAAAAGCTGTCCAATAAAGTCACGAATTGTACGACCGATATGCACGTTTCCCTTAACGCTGTGCAAAATATCGTGCAAAGACAAGTATTTTAAATATCTAAATTTTCTACCGGTCGGTTGGCGCAGTGCTTGAAGACATCGCCCTCCGCACGGGAGGTTCGATTACTTGGCCGGTCATATCGAAAATAGGGATGTGCCTCAAGGAAAATTACTCGGACTCGCCGAGTAACGAGTATTCACAACATTACGCGGCCGAGTCCGAATCCGAGTATCCACGACGTCAAAGTATGAACTCAAAGTTAGATGAAGAGCAAATAAAGAAGGTCATCACGTCCGTAGAAGTCCTAATTTCGACTCAAATTCGGATACAAAGCAAAAAAAGGTCAAAATGATAATGGTTTAATACTCGGCCGAGTATCAATTAATACTCGGCCTAGTCCGAGTAATGCCTTATTACTCGGCCGAGCACTCGGACTCGACTCGGCACATACCTAATCGGAAACAGTGTTGCTAACGATTTGCCACCGCTGCGACGTTTTTTCGGAGCTGCAGTGTTGCCCAGGCGCTAAGCAGCGAAGATGAGCCCCGGCGGATTGTCACGTTTCGGCGTAATAACGCGAGCATCATGAAAATGTAATTTTTGTTTTTTTCCAACTTTTGTGATTAAAACTCAACTTTGCGCGAACAAACATCTATCTTAACTGAAAATAGGTTTAGCTATCACACGCAGGTTGCAATTTCGACCAAGAATTTTTTGATTAAATAGCGTATCAATATCAAATGCACTGGAGACATCTCATGGGGATTATAAGACTCAAGTTTGCACAGTTCAAGCTTTGGTTTTGCGCAGTTGTCGTCGTAAATTGCTCAACATTCCGGATTGCTGGTACAAACCTATACTGGTTTAGGTTAAGTGTATTCAATTTTGGTTTAACGGGGGACCAGGAATGAACGGGACAAGACTTTTCGGTAAAACCGACTCGTCGTTAGTACAAGATTTTAGTGTTCGGGTTTGGTTTGGGCTTCATTTTAGGTTTAGACTAGAATAAGGGGTTAGTGTTTTGGCTTGGGCCAGGGTTTGGTGCCTCAACACCAAGTTGGTCACACCGAATAGTTGCTTCTCTGGTTGAAGCCACCACTCATCTTTGTAACAATCGTTCTTTATGCTATTTTACACGAAATATTTCATTCATCGATCACTTTCTCGATGTTTGATGTTTGAGAGAAATCAAACATTATTCGTGTAAATTGTGTAAACGTGTAAACGTGTAAATGTAAAATCAAAATATTCTGTTCCTACTACATTTCAATTGACTTGTGTAACATAGGTTGTTATCTGCCAATGTAGAGCATAGCAATAAACTTTGCTAGCATATATTGGTTTGTTCAACTTTTGTATGTAAGAACTGTCATATAGCCATAAGCAAGCATTAGGTCTATTTCTTTATTCCTACGTCTATCGTGTCTACTGTAGCCTAATTGTTATGCCAAAATGGTTTTAACCATTCTGGTGCTTTTAATGTATTCTTGTCCCCCTTGCTATATGCTTGCTATAATTGTTGTATCGACTGTGCGCTAGAGTGCAATCAGACGCTTTTTTGTTCAAGATTTTTATTCTTCTTAATTTTACTGTTTTTGTTAAAGTGCTTTGAGCTTTGCTATTCTATACTATTTTGAATTTTGCGGGCCTCAAGATTGGCTGATACAAATTAATCATCAATTTCCGCGCGAAGAATCTGGGTCGCGAGCAGTCTTACAATCCAAAATCTATAAACACAATCGAAATTTAGTAAATCATTTGAATTGCAATTTGTTTTTGCATTTCCTTCCGTCCATACCGCTTGCAGCGTGCTCCATTATGCATTTTAAGTGCTGTAGATCTGTCGTTATCAAGCTCAATTAAACTCAGCATTGATGGTGATTTTTGACACAATTTAACAAGCCTCGTTGTATCATCGTGTAAATCAATGCAGATTTGGTGTATATGCTTATCACGTTATTTGTGGTAGCACCAATGTGAAATAGATCGCATTTATCGTTACAGTTCTAGATCCAGTTCAGCTGTTTTTTCGTTACTTTTTGCATGTAGCTCATGCAGTATTTTAATATGAGATTCAAATGTGGGACGTGGGGTCACTCTGCAGTTTATCCAGATACAAATCCAGAAATTTGAGGGGGCAGATTAAAAATCAAAAACATGCTTGTCTTGTAGCTTTGTGTCTATGCAACTAAAGAAGTACTTATAGTGTGTATAGCTAGAAATGTGGGGAAAATTCGGCTCTCTTTAAGCTCGCTGAATTCAACAATGTTACCTTATGCAACTCGATCTCAAGTAGTTACTTATTATAAATGCGTAAATATGCTTGAATGAGCCGCTACTTATTTGTATATAATATAATCACGCTTAAAAGATTGACGTCAAAACACGAATTACGTCATTATTTGAAAATAGAGCTATATGTATGCGGTTGTGATTTGCAGGAAAAGACAGCTCACAGGATGAATACGGAGCTTGCGCTATTCAAACTACTCATTTGGACGATGAGTATGGCGGGAAACCGGTCCAACATCGCGAAACACAATCTCACGAGTCCGCTATGTTCATGGGATACTTTAAGCCTGCCATTAAGTATTTGGTAAACATTATGTATATTGACGTTATTTATACCTTAATGAGCCTATTGGTCTCTGATCGACCAGTTTGTTCTCCATCGACGTATTTTTTGCACTCTTATACGAAAAACCACGTCAACTTAAACACTGACGTAAATGTTTGCTAAATGTTTTGTTTAGTTGCATATTTATCCTCTTTTCGCGAGAAAGCGATCAAAGCGCTGTTACAAGCTCGCTTAGGAGTTGCCGGCCATCTGTCTACCACACCAAGATGGGGGAATCCCGCTAATTGCTTTTCTCAACGCACAACAAGTAAACCTGTCGGCTTCGTCTCCATACTGTCCCATTAATGCTGATCGCCTACCAGCGAAGCTGTGAATACCAAATTTACAGTCATTGGTTTGAGCCGACTCGGAATCAAACCCAAGTCTATGCCTTCAGACGCACACGCTCATACCACTCGGCCATCCATCTGAGCTGTTAAAATGCTGTCGTTCCACCGAAAATTCAAATCATGGATTTTTGTAAATTGCAATTATTCTATTGAACGTCACAATGTAAAGCATTTCCAACACTAATCAAAAGCTCACCACACTTCTTATGGACGAGGTTACTGCAGGCGGTTACAGGCCAACCTTAGACTAATGACGTGATCGGATGAGGCCTTGGATACAAGTTTGTCACTGTTTGGAGTTTTCCAAACATTTTAGCAGAATTTTACATTGCTAAAGTCTGGTTGTGGCCGTAGCTTTTTCTTAAATGTTTAAAAGGTCAATTTTGTTTGTAGGAAGGAGGCGTTGCTTCCGGTTTCAACCACGTTGAAATCAACGACTTCAGCAGCATCAATAGATTGATGTGGGTTCGTGGTAGAAGACAAGTCAGAGCTGATATCGTACCAATGAAGTGGGAGAGTCTCAACCAATCAGATTGCTTCATTTTTGACATGGGCGAGGTACAAAATAGTTTCAATCGTCTTGTTCACAAATTTTATTGCACAGCCCGGCCGGTAAGCTCTGTTGACAAGACATTATTATCGATGCCAATGGTCTGGGGTTTGAATCCTTGGTCGGTCAAATCGAACACAGTATCGCCAACGGCTCGCCACCGCTGCAACGTTTCTTCGGAACTGTGTTGCACAGGCGCTAAGCTGCAGATATGAGCCTCCCTACCCGTTCCACGCTTCAGTAGTTCGGGTAATATCGTAAGGATAATGAATTTTTGATTTTCGATTATGTACTATGAATGGTCAACTAATTAATGACTGAGGTTATTATTACAGACATTCAACTAAAAATTCCATAGTTACTGAGAGAGACTGCGTAGTAAGCATGCGTTCTGCGAGACGGTAGCTCCCCGATATATTATGTAAAGTGCGATGGACTTCAGTCGTGAATCACACCTGTCTCGTAGGATCTGTTGACCTGCGCACGTTACCGCTATGCCACGTCGTCGACAAACTTATCAAAATTTAAAGTCAAAAATGCATTTAATAGTTGTCTTGCATTGCTTTTTCCTTGGCCTACTTATTCTCAGAGGTACACATTATATTTGTCATAACTTTTGTGAACTAAGAAAAATACAGCAACGAAATTGTTCAAGTTTAACGTTAATGGCTGTATTACGTAAAATTAATGTCAGTTTATTTTTAAACAAGTTCAAAACTGTCATGCTGCTTTGATGCAGAAAATCATCACATGGAGTGGACCGAAGAGTAATCGGTTTGAACAACTTCAATGCACAATTGTTGCAAAAGGAATCAATGATGATGAGAGAGGAGGCAAAGCAAAAGTATCGAGCATATCCGGAGATGCATCCAGGGTAGGTTGCTCCTACGTTTTAATGCCTGTGTTTCTTTTTATCTCTAAACTTTTGCTTTTTTGGTGTTTTTTGTTTGCTAAAACTTTGAAACTTTGCGTCATTCTTTCAGTTACTCTCATCTGCTTCGATATCAAACCAAATGTAATACTTTTAAAACGTCGCTAACATTCATACGCTCTGAAACGAACCATTTGCTTAGTAAATCAAAGTATAATGGCTTTTCTATCAGGACGATATTTGGTAAAATTAACGCTTGTTTACGTTGCCCACGTTGTACATCCTGGGCTTGTTACGGCGTTTCTGGTATCCGAATCCTTGATGAAAACCCTGTCTCCAGAGGTGAGAAAAAATTGTGAAGAAAATAGCTTGTAGTTTAATTATGTTATGGGTCCCTACAAATCTATTTTGGGTCTTACGGGTTTATTTTTGAAATTCAATATTTTTCTTTAAAAAAAAACCTGATGCAATTATGGATATTTTAATTGCTTAAGTGGCAGGAGTTGTTTGGTTTTATAGCTGGAGGAGTATCTTGGACCAATGTCTGGTCCAATAGCTGAAGGCGAGCCGGAAACTGCCCGATCATCCGCTTTTGCTAAAGTGAAAGGCGCAGGAAGAGGCATCAAGGTAATTGATAAAATCGCGTTTGTAATGATTATAATTGATAAAGTCGCGTTTGTAATGATTATAATTGATAAAGTCGCGTTTGTAATGATTTTACATAGATTGCTACATTCATACTTTGCAAATATCTACTTTTTGTCGGTTAAACCTCGAGGGCTCTCTTTGTCACAATAACATTTCAAGTAGTGATCCCATTTTTACCCATGTTTTGAAAATTTGCTTAAGGGAGACTGAAGTGTAGAATTATTTTTTTACTAAAGGTGTTAAAAAATACAACGGAATTCAGAAACTGACAGTAAAAATTTTTTAATGCATTTAGTTGTTCAAAACTAGGGGTTCAAAGTTTAAGTTGATGACGGACTTAGGATTAGTTTACGCATTGAAGCATGCAAGAGGTATAACGGCTATGCTAATGTTCAGCACCGAAGCTATTTTTTTACTACCAACTTAAGGTTTCAAACCTGGTTTTTAACATTTGCTGCTCAATGTACTTTTTTTGTTGTCAACGTTTGTTCACCCTTCAACGATTGCCCCGTCACACTTCATTGATTATACGTAATATCACGCCACTCAGACTATTGCGATTCGTCAACTCCAAATTACGTCATTGTTCACGTGATTGTTGTTTTTTTGCCGCACCTATTTTGCGATTTTAAAAGGAGTTTTACGTTTGGTTTTATGATGGAAAGACTTCCTTTAACTGAAAGATTTTTACTGATTATATTTAAGTTTTAACCCCGGCAAAGCAAAGTTAGTTTTTGCCTCTTTGTGCTTATCACACTGACTTCAACTATTCAATATGCAAGACCAGAAAATTTTTAAAATTGATTAGGTTTGGAAGACAGTTGGATCCATTCAGTTACGGAGTGGTGTAAGCCCAGGCGCTCCTCTTGGGCAAAATGTTAACTTGCAAGGAAAGGAAAGCTGTTTGTAACAGCTAGTCAACCCAACTTGTTTTCACCGATCCAAGTCGAACATTCTGACTGCATGAACACTAAGGAGAAACGCATCTTTGATCAGTGAAAGCGAATTGATAGGGTTGACGAGCATTGCCGCTAGAACTCTTGCACGCCTCAATTCGTAAATATAACCTAAGTACGTCATCACCTTAGACTTTGAATAACTAAATGCATTTAAAAATATTTACTGCCAGTATTGAATTCGTTGCATCTTTAACACCCTTAGTCAAAAGATGATTTTACACTTCAGTTTCCCTTTAGATGCTGCATGTCCAGTTATCTACGGCTTATCGGCGTGGAAAGCAGATCCAGGCTGATTTACACAAGTACAAGATTTGCCTGGTTTTTGCGCAGTGGCAGTTGTGGTCAAGTGCATGCGGTTGCATCAGCTTTTCTACAGCATAGTAATTTTAAAAATCTGAGCAATTTTCTTGAAATACTTTCTATCATTCTTAATTCAACCATTTAAAGTATCGAAATACTATGATTACTGCTTATTACGTGCAATAATGTGACCAGATGTTAAAAGCGCTGCGAAGGCTCGGTTTAGCCAGTAGCCACTGGTTAGCGGCGTGATGATATTTTGTGTAATAATTGGCATTTCCTATGAGTGTTGGCTTCAGTGGTGAGGAAGTTACCTGTCACTGAAACCTTTTATTGGTTGTATAGTTGAATGCAAAGCAGTTATTAGATCTAACATGAAATATTGTTATCATTCGACATCGTTTGACCTCATTTAATGTTAATAGAAAACTAGACTAAGCTGGTTTAATCTGGTTGTAAAAGATATTTTACAACATGCTTTAGCTATTCAAAATATCGGACGACAGTGGAAAATTAGTGACGTCATTAGTTTCGGAAAAACCTCCATTCACTCAAGATCAATTGGATGACGGAAACGTTTACGTCATCAGCAACGCTGATAACGCCCAGATTTACGTATGGAAAGGTAAGACATGACTGACAAAACACGACATTACGTGTAGGTTGCGGCTAGCAAGTAACCTCTTATAATCAGCTTGGCCTTTCAACCTAATTTTCTGGAAGAGTAAAGTATTTTCCAGCTTAATCAACTTGCGCTAATGTAAAACTAGACATTCAGCTGCTCAGGCTTCATCAGGTGAAAGTGGCACTCAATTGCTGTTAGTGTCGCGAGTTTTTGTTTACCTTTACCTTTGTTACTCGTTACATCTTTTACGTGAAGACCTGGGTTCACGCTGCTAGTGGTGAAGCCCTAATAATGCTTGCACTGGAATTAATCGCCGAAGAATGAACATTTGTGGTTTATATTCGTAGTATTTTTTCTGTGATGTAGTCTGTTAGGGTGTTCTTCTGTTACTGGTTTTATTTGTTTGTGGAACTGCTTTATTTAAAGGTTTCTTAACTTTGATTGGTTTAGGAAAGGGAGCATCGGACGGTGAACGTAAAGCGGCGATGTCGAGCGGAATCAAATTTATTGAGCAGGAAGGTTTACCTAAACACACCCAAGTCACCACTATGGCCCAGTACGCTGAAACCCCCCTCTTCAAAATTCTTTTCAGGAGTAAGATTTTGCTTTTCACTCTTACTCGAAATATCTGTTAGAGCGATAGGCGTACCCAATTTGTTTGGTTTATTCATAGACTTACAGGTCATTTGACTCACAGCAATTCATCGAAAGTTTAAATGCATAAAGTGCAACTGCATAGCCCTGTTTTGTTTGCATTTTAGCAAAATCAAAACAGGAAATGGTGTTTCTGAAAGCGGGGAAATCACGTCTTTTAGTTTGAGAATAATGAAAAATATAATGCGTTTTTTAGACTGGAAAGACGAAGACGCGCAGAAAGGCCTCGGTGAAGTGTGGTCGATCAATAAGGTTGCCAAAGTTGCTAAAGTCGACTTCGACGCCAGCACGCTGCATAACCAACCTGATCAAGCTGCTAAATACCAACTACCAGATGATGGGTCCGGAGATGTAAAGGTAGATAACTAACTACCTTGGGGTAGCTGGGTTAAACTCTTCTTTTCTCGAAGCAAAAAAGACCAAGGGTTGTTGTTTATGCTTGGTTGATTAATATGCGCAATTTTCTTCCTATTTTTTACGTTACTTTTTGCGATTCGCTTTGTTGCAAGCGAAACACGAATCATTAGACGTAAATAAGCAAAAACAAAGATTTTGCACAGTGAGTTTCTCCCGAAAACGTTTTTAACTGAAAATGATATCCTGAAAGTACAGTGGCAAAGGTAAATCTCTGTTGGGTCTTCGAGCTTAAGCAAAACTATCCAAAAATTGCCAGCGATAAAACTGTGTTGCAAAATAACGTAGCTAACGGTGTTAAATCATTATCACAGCAAATATTTGATGTGTTTGTGATGCACTTACCACAATAATTTATACGCAAAATCCGCTGTTTCAGTCATTATCATCACGGCATCATGGGCAAGTGTCAAACACCGGTTACCTCAAGTGATCAATTTGTGTGTGTACTTGGCATCTGTTCAATGTTGAAGTTTTTAAATTATAAATTCGTCTGGATTTCGAACTGGCTTAACAACAATATGCAGTTGTAGCGGTTAAACAGAAGCCAAGCTACAAATTCAACGATTCAACGTTTGTTTTCATCGCAATTGAAATCTCTTTTTTACGATTTTATGAAATAAATTTATTGTAGGCTCCAGGGGGTCAAAGAAGTCAATCTCCCCCCTAAGTTTTTCGTGACACTTCATGTGCTCATCATATTGCAGACACTCGTTCTTTGATACTTCTAACTACAAAACTTCAATAAGTACTTGCTTGATTCTTATGATTATTAACCTTTTCCCCTCTAAAATCCTGGATCCGCTCCCGAAATACTTTTCCCAAGACAATACTAACTCCGCTCTTTTCGGTAGATCTGGCGAGTTGAAGGAAACCACAAGAACCCGGTGGACGAATCTTCGTATGGACAATTTTACGGGGGAGATTGTTACATCATTCTATATTCTTACAAACCAAGAAACCGGCTGGAACATTTGCTTTACTACTGGATTGGATCGAAATCTACCAAAGATGAAATTACAGCTCTGCCGATACTGACTGTCCAAACTGATGAAGAGGAATGCAATGGAGCTGCTACACAAGTTAGTAGAGCTGCTACTTGAATTATGCAATGGAATAGTTACTTCAGTTATGCTATGCTGCTGAATGAGTCTCTGCTGAATCTTTTGTTCCAAATCTACGGATTAAGGATTGCCTTATTCTTGTCGTGAGACATAATTTTGATGTTGAAAAAAAAAGTCAGCTTAGAAGTGTTCTTGCTCATTGCTGAAGGATTTATAAAAGTGTGTGTAAAGTGTGTGCTGTGTAGGTCTTATAGATTCTTACTGTTAGTGCAGCCAGGAATGAAATTCTACTGCATACTGTATAATCTAAACTGTTCTCTGTGTCCGTGAGAGGGTGTTTTAAGCCTTTAGGCTTTTCCAATTTTTGATTTGAGCCTGTGTGACGTTTGTTGCTCATCTTTTGAAAAAGGTATTACGTTTAATCTAAGACTCAGCTTTTTCTTATAGATCCGCGTCACGCAAGGCAAGGAACCACCTCACATGCTTATGTTGTTCGGTGGAAAGCCAATGATTGTGAACATGGGCGGTACATCCAGAACAGGCCAAACAAAACCGGCTAATACCAGGTATTGATTTTCATTTGTTAAAGGCGAAAAGTGTGCACTCCCACCTCCACACACCCATGTATTCTTTGGGTAACAATATGACTGCGTAAGTAGCTTTGTCTGATGCCAGCTTCAATTCCAGGTTGTTCCATGTTCGATGTGGTGTTATGGGACGCTGCAGAGCCGTCGAGGTCCTTCCTAAGTCTTCCGAATTAAATTCCAACGATGCTTTCGTTCTTTTAACCCCAGGAGCAAATTACATATGGGTTGGAAAAGGTGTGGTATTAGTAATAAGTTATGATATGGTAAACGAAAGATTTAGTATTTGAATAATAGTAAAGCGTTATGAGTACAAACATTTTGTTCAATTTTTTTGCTTCAAACTTAAAGTTTGAAAAATCTCCACGGTGTTGTCGTTTATATTGGTTGATTTTCAATGATTGACTGAGATATTAGTCTACAAAGACATAATTTCAAAATCTATTGAAATAATTCTTTGCATCGAAAATACTTAAAGTCATAGCGGGAAGGCTTGGATAGAAGCGTAGAATTTCGTATTGTCTTTTAGATGAAAATATTTGCTTCGCTATTGGAATATTGAGTTCAATTCTTACGCCAGCCTCAACTATAAACATGATAAACTATTTACAGTTTTTTGCGCAGGGTGGTTCAATTTAGTTCTACTAAACTCCGTGTAGAAAGTTGACTTATGTTTGGTCCTGGTGCTGTGAGGCATTAGTTAGCGTGAAGTGACGTCAACTAACCTACATTATATTTCAGTTTTTGAAAATGAACATGCGGTAAGCTTCACAAAATCACCAAAAATGGTCAACGCGTGATACATGATATTTCACTGCAGCACCGCGAACCTCATGCTTATTATTAATTCAGAACCCCAAACTGCGTTATCCATTCCGCCATAAATTTTTAATTACTAATTGCTCTTCGTCGATTGCTGAGACGGAAATTAACTTAGGTAGTCACACGCAACTGTGCATGCCAAAATAAATATCCACAGACCCTAAAATTTACTGAAAATGGGAAGTTTGTTCTTGTGAGGTGTTAGCCAGTTTTTACGACCGGGTTTAGTTTTTTTCGCATCTCACATTGTGGATTGATTAAATTTTTCACAGATTAGGCGGGAGAGTCTGTCCCAAAAGTTGCCTACTGTTGAATGCAAGCTATAGCTTATGCCTTCTTTCGTGCTTCAAATCAGGGCAAAAACTGCATATCATAAAGCAAACGTGCCAACACTAATATTTTGTTTCAGTTGATTGATGAAATTTTTTCTATTTTTTACTGTTTCTTAATTACATGTGTATCTAAGCGTGCTCTACGTAAGCAAGATAAAAGAATTGACGTAAATTTACAAAGAGTAACCAAAAACTTCAAAACGCGACCTATCACGTTTCTTGAACGTCGTGACTTGTACGTAAGCTACATACCGGCTGAAAGAATTGACGTAATACGTGATTTTGCCAGCATTAAATTAGTCAAAGCTCTCTTTAATGTTATTGAGGAGCTGAGAGTTGCTATGAACTTTGACACTACAATTTTCCAGCCCGCTTGTTCTAATTTATCATGTAAATGACCACAACAAGGAAAATTGAAGCCTTTGTTTATAATTTTGTTAATTTTCATACCAAAATCTACGTCTTAATGCCTGGTTGCTGCAAACTTTGGAAGAATCGGGCAACGCCCTTCATCTGATGTATATATATTTTTTTATTGTAACCTTACAGCTTTTCCCTTGGGCCAAAATTTTCCTCTTTTTCGGGAGAATACTAAATTGTTTTTTGGCTTGTGGAGTTATTGTTCAACCTGTGGAGTTGTTTCGCTTGAATCAATCCTAGATTAATCAATGCAAACTACTGAAATCTTAACAAACAAAGTTAAAGCAAACCTGGTACTTCTTATGAGCAAGCTCCACTAAAATCATTTTTTCCTGTGTTTACATTTCATGGATTTTCCTGACAAAAGAGCTCTCGCCTAAACTTATTTTTGTAGTTATGGGACAATCTTTTTAGTATTTTTAAACTCCAAATTGCTTAGGACATCTTTCATAACACCCGCGGCCTTGAATTTTTAAAAATTCCAGTTCGTACTTGCCGACCAGATCGTATATATTTAGATGAAACTTCTTGTGTCGTTCTAACATGCTCTTCATCTTGATATTTCTCTCTTGGTAATGCGAAAATTAATCCTAGATTGATTTCAACCACATCTGCATTCTGCAGTTAACATTAGAGTTTGAAGTGTCTTGTTTTAAGGATGAATTTTGTAGTTTTGGTTAATCAAGAAAATCCAACTGGAAAACTTGACTTCAGCCATCAAATTCTCGAGCCATATTTTCAATCTTTGATGAACTATTTTCTGCTATTTTATACTTCGTGACTGTCTGTACTTCAACTAGTCTGTCTTGTGACGTCATCGCTGACCGGAAGTAACTTCCTAACTGGAAAGTGTGCAAAGGTGATGACGTAGTAATACCAAGCTTACATCATCAAAAATGGCAACAAATCGGTGTGTTTTGCAAAATACTTGCAAATTTCGGCCATTTGTTTTTCATTGTGTAATACTGTGCTGTGTTTCAGGAGCTTCAGACGCAGAAAAAACTGGCGCAGGCCAAGTTGCCGCTGAACTTGGAGTGCCATCTCCCAAAACAATCGTAGAAGGACGGGAGAGTGGCCCATTCTGGGATGACTTGGGTGGAAAAGCTGCATATGCAAACGAACCAAGATCAGAAGTAAGTGATTCCATTTTATTTTGTAAAATATTTTTCCCATGTTGTAATTTGCACCAACTATTGTATTGTTTTAATCTTTTAGATTATAATTTTTTTGTGGTGACTGCGAGTTGCTTTTTTGCAAGCTCGTGTCTCAATCCATTGAAATATTTTTTTGGTTTTAGGGTCTTAGTTACTTTCACCCTTAATTAGTTTCTCAGACTAAACGCGTTTTTTTGCGTGACGTCAAACTTCCAGCCAATCTCCCCAGAAGCGTTGACCCCTCATTTTTTTGAATATATAAAATTGCCCCTGTTCTCCTTTGACTTGCTTAAGGCGCATGTGCTCCGTTAATGTACAACTTTCAACAGAGTGTCGTCAGACCACCACGATTGTTTGAATGTTCTGATGCTACTGGCAATTTCCGTGTGGAAGAAGTTGTCGGAGATTGGACACAAGAGGACCTAAATCCAGACAATGTTATGCTTCTTGATGCTTGGTTTGCTGTTTACGTCTGGATTGGTAAGCAACAAGATTGCTGTCAGATAATTCGTCAATTTTCTAAAATTGCGACACTCTTTTGAATAGTAAAATATTGCCGTTGAAAACTTTTATGACGCATCGTTGTATGTTGAAAAACTCTTTTCGACTATTTTGTGTACTATCCCCGTCCATGTTAGGTCGTCCTGATCGTGGCCTAATAGTCTGTCAACAAAGAGCCTTTGATCTTACGTTATCCAACAAAAGAATCAATATGTTTATTCGTGCCGCAATGAAGCAATCACATTATATTAAAAGAAAAGCAAAGCAACAATGCATTGACCACGTACACAATTTATTCTAAATGCTTGAGCTGTTCTGTTGTAGTGTTAATTCATGCAGTAAAGCGGTTTATTGCCGTTAACAAAAATTGCAAGTTTTTAACAGAGGGTTATTTTGTTGAAGCGTATTCGGTATAAATCTTCTTATAACCCTTTTTATTTTTGTTAGGTCGAGATTCGAGTGAGCAGGAAAAAGTTAAGGGAGCTGAAGCGGCCCAGGAATATTTAGATTCTGATCCTAGCGAGAGAGATTCTTCCACTGCGGTGTATAAAGTTCAACAAGGACAAGAACCTCTTTCTTTCACTGGATTTTTCCAGGTAAAAAATTTTTTGGTAGTTTTTATTTTTGAAATTAGTAGCTCTGACAATTTTATGTTCTCCTGAATTTTTTACCACATCTTTTAAATCACGAAATATAGATTAAAGAGCTTTGCTAAAATTAACGTTGATTGCTATGTGAAAGTGTGGTAGTTAAATGTTCGGTACCGTTGATGTGCAAAAATGGAAACGAGTTGTCGGCTGAAACGTCTGTGCGCAATTACTGCTAGTATGCCACCTGGTGCTAATTAACTTTGTATACGTTGTTCAGTAATTGAAGAACATGCATTTTTTTTATCTTAAAAGTACCCTTCGACTACATAATTTTGCTGCCTTCGACTACATAATTTTGCTGCCATCGTTGATTTCCTGTGGAGATAGCGTTGTAGCCCCGGCTGCTGTCTTGCTTACATTGCAGCTGTTGATGTGAACTGCAGCTATGGTGCCAAACCATCCAGTTGCAAAAGTTTTTGCCGTAATTTTATTTAATTTTTTTTTTTTTACTTTTTTTGGTCTGTCTATCCCATCCAGTTTTTTGCTTCAACTTTTTTTTTTAGTTAACGAAAAAAATTTATCTGCCTTTGTACTTTTATAATAATTTTGTAACTTAGCCGACAGTAGTTGTAGTGCAAACTACATTTTCTTGCAGGCCTGGGATGACCAGCTCTGGGCTTGAGAATTGAAAGAATGGAAAAAGAATTGAAGTAACTACAGCTGCAACGCACTTTCTTTATCGGTCATTTTTTTTTTGCATTCATCTTTATACAGAATTGTGCGCTGTATTGCATTTTGTGTAGACGCTTGCTGTGTTTGTTCTTTCAATTCAACAATTTAACTAGTGATTATGTTACACGTTTCTTTATCATTTTCACGTACAAATAAAATACGTATTCAGTTTGCATCGTGGTTTTGGTTCAGGCGCTTCGATCTTTCATCGTAGCGGT
This sequence comes from Trididemnum miniatum, assembly GCA_964006365.1. Lineage (NCBI taxonomy): Eukaryota > Metazoa > Chordata > Ascidiacea > Aplousobranchia > Didemnidae > Trididemnum > Trididemnum miniatum. The sequence goes on from OZ023244.1 coordinate 9,270,325, forward strand.
TTTCCGTATTTACCGAGTGAAAGCTGAAAAGCTTTGGAAATTCAAGGTCTATCTTTTTGAAATAAAAATCGAATCTTCATTATGCTCGCGATATTGCGCCGAAGCGTGTCACGCGTGGCTTGGCCCATCTCCGCGGCTGAGCGCCTGCGGACAACGAAGAACATCGCAGCGCTGGCGAACCGTTGGCGACACTGTGCCGATTTGATCGGTCCGAAATTTTATCCCAAACCCCTGTATCAATAGCATCCCAACCCCCTGTACCGATAGCGTGTGATTAAGAACTGAGCTGACCGGCCGGTTTTAAAAATCTTGTTAAACTAACCGCTTATTAAAAAATCGTTGCTCAAAGGCGAATTTGATTTTTAAGCTTTCAGTGTTGTCTCGAAGACGTCATCAACAATCTAAAGAATTGGGAAAAACGATTCCGAAATCTGTATCTCGTCCTGTAACCAAGGGGCTACTACGGTACGGAATTACGATACGTTACGGAATTACGTAAGAAATTTTTTGGAAAAGTGCGGTACGGAAATACGGTATTATATTTTCGTATCGTACTGCACACTTTCCGTACTCCAGTAATGCACCCTTTGCACTCTTGCTTTCTAGTACTGCACTTTTCCTTCTTGCCTATAACTTTACCACGTCAGTTGCGCTCGCCGCTCACCACTCACCACCAGTTACCCCCCACTTTTGTAGCCTATAAAAGCAAAATTTTCAATCAACAGCTAAAATAGAAGGAGGATAAATCTGAACTTTAATGTGGCAACGGCAAAAGTTTCCCGCTGAATTTTTGACGTAAATTGGTTGAAAAAATTTGGTACGGAAAGGTACGGTATTACGGTACGAAAAAAAATCCGTATCGTACTGTTGCGTACGGTATTTTTGCGAGTACGAAATTACGGTACGGTATGTTGTTTGAGGAATATAGTACGGAAAATAATTCCGTACCGCAGTAACTAGTAACCCTTTGCCTATAACTGAGATATTCAAGTGAAAATGAGACATCACATGCGTTTACTATTTTCACATAAAATCCACACCCACACAAAAACGTGATAATTGAAAGCTTGTCAACAACGCAACACACATTATCTACAGGTTGGCATTTTGATGACGTTTTTATGGCGATGACATTCAGTTGTGACGACATCATCATAAAAATGCCAATACAGCATACAACAAAAAGTAAACCTTACTTTTAGCCTACACGTATTTTTAAATTCATCGTGCGTAAGATAAACACTTATAAAAGACGGAACTAGAGTGCAGTGCCCTCAAAAATTCCATCAAAATTGTAAATTTTAAGCACATTTTTCCTTTTTAAGCACATCATTCCCTTGTTGGGCTGATCGAGTTACGCATCAGCGTACCGGTATAATCATCGCAAAGTTCACTTAGTTCACTTTTTCACAGTATTTAGGAACTTTTTCGTACGCAAACAAATATTCAAGAACAAGCCTTCAAGAGTGTCGGTGGAAAAAATTCTAAGGAAGAACCAAGCATAAAATGTTATTGGGGCTGTGGGAGGAAGTGAAAACCAACAACTAACATTTTCAGTAAAAAGATAATAGCCAGTATAGTTGCAATCATTTCACAAACGTTTCGGTAAAAACTTATACCATCATCAGTGTAAAAAACTGCAGGGGCACTACGCCAGAATAAACAGCACAAGAAGGAAACTATTTTGAATACGGCATAATTATGACGACATAAACAGAGTAGATGGGATTTAAATAAATATAAGTAAAGGAGTAGAATAAAATTACATGCAATTGGAGAGAAAAGTTTAGCAATGAGAATATAGTGGTTAAACTCGGTAAAACCTGGTTTAAATACTGTAGGACTATTTAAGTCGTACAAGCATGAAAAAAATTGCATATGAAGTAAGATTAATTAAACAAGCTACCTATCGCGAGTTAGGCCTATACACGAGTTAGGACTTAAGCAGTCCAACAGTATTTGAACCAGGTTTTACCGTGTTTAACCACTATATTCTCACTGCTAAACTTTTCTCTCCAATTGCATGTAATTTTATTCTACTTCTTTACTTATATTTATTTAAATCCCAACTACTCTGTTTATGTCGTCATAATTATGCCGTATTCAAAATAGTTTCTTTCTTGTGCTGTCTATTCTGGCGTAGTGCCCCTGTAGTTTTTTACACTGATGATGGTATAAGTTTTTACCGAAACGTTTGTGAAATGATTGCAACTATACTGGCTATTATCTTTTTATTGAAGTTGAGTTCGAAAACCCATCTTAATAACAACTAACAAATCGCCCGATTTTATTAGATAAAGTGCACTGCGGTATAATGTTGAAGTACACCAATTTACAAAGGGGGCTTGGCTCTCTGTCGATGCCAATGAAATCAATCAACAAAATACTGTAACTGTTAGCGAAGGAAATAATCAAAAATGTAACGAAGGAAAAAATTTAAAAACTACATTGTGGCTATAAATTTGAAGGCCTTTAAAGTTTTTCGCAAGTTGCAGCTCAAATTCATCGCGGTTTCGCTTTTTTGACATTTGTAGTGTGGCTTACGCAACGTAAGGTAAATTTTGAAACGTGACTTCGCAAAACACATAACGGAAAACTATACGAACTCTGTGAGCTGGCAATAATATTTCGTAATTTCAGTTTGATATTTACAAAGAAACTTTCCACGCAACGTATTTGTCAATGTCACCAAAATGAATAGCATAAATATAAGAGTCGCGTTGTAAATATTATAACAAGCTGATGTGGGTATGATTAAATATTGTAAACTGTTTGGAATTTCGTTGAATAATATAGCTAATTAGCTATGTAACACATTCATTTCAGCATTGGTTTCGAAAACAGTAGAACAACAGCGACTCACGCAATTACAATAAATAAAAAACTAGTTGAACTTTTGCTATGCAGAAATACAAATTAAAAAAATCTTCACACGCGAGTGTAATGAAAACTATAAAACGCGAGAAAAACATATTCTACCGAGCACGAACAAAATAAAGCATAAATTTCGCCATAAAAGATCAAGCTCGAGGAAAAAATGTCTTGCCAACATCATGCTACAACTTAGTTCCCCTGCCACATCTCCAATTTTCGTGAGCTGTAAGTCCGCGGTGCTTAGTTCTAATTTCTGCATCATAATTAAATTTTGGATGTCAAAGTCAAAAAAGGTGATTGTGACATCAAGAAATCAATTATGATGCACAAACTAGAACCTAAAACCGCAGACTTAAAGCCCGCGAAAATATAACATGTGGACACGGTAATTGAAAGCAAACGGTAAGCAATAACAGAACGATCAAGCAAGGGCTTGATTTTGAATTTCAAAGTTTTTTGACCTAGATCATTATCGCTATCAGTTAGGCATTGTACAGAATGCGTACAGCATGGTGTTTTCATTTGGTGACCTGAAATTTACCCTTAACTTACAGTAAGTTAATAATTTACCACAGCTTTACTGATGTTGCTCAATAACCTGATAACGTTGCACTAAGACTTAGCGTATAACCTATCTCTTCTTGTTGGGGTGTGAGGAGTCCCCTGGCTAGAACAAGGAGTTGCGGGGCGACTTACAGAGAGCCTTGAATGCTGATCGTTTGATAAGCTTATCCTGCTTAACGGAGTTCGTGGGGTGGAGTCTTTGTCGTGGGAATGTTTAATCGAGTCTTGGTCAAAGACATTCTTTGACATATACGATGGATTTGGAGAAGGAATTGGAGTCACACCGAAATCAAAAGATTTTGCATCTTCCACTAAAATACGAACTGGAGATTTGTAACCTTTGCTGGTAAAAACTGGAGGTGTGTGAAACTGTTCGTGAGTGATTTCTCCATTTGGTTTCAAAGTGGCAAGCTCTACTTCATCGTAGCTAGATTTATCGGCATCTTTATGTTGAGAATATTTTCTGTGCATGCGTTTGATGTACATCAAGCACAAAACCAGTACAAAAAACAAGGTAATGGACACCGCGGTAACAGCTGTGGTGAGGTTTGATATAGCTTGCTTCATGTCTTCATTATTTTCGGCTTCATCTACTGAGCTAATATCGATGAATTCCGCACAACGTTCTCCGTAAAATGGTTTTATGCATTCACACCTCTTTTTAGCATCATGCATTTGTCGACATACCCCTCCGTTAAAGCAAAACCCGGGCTCGTTACAGGGTCTAAAATGAGATAGCTTAAGAGGGCCTGCCACGCGTAAGTCAGTGCTGGCATGAGCACTCTCCCCAGCTTCATTTGTAACAAGACACTTGTAAACTCCCACATGCATTGCACTAACGCTGTCAAATGTAACGACACTGAAGTCTTTTTCGTTTATATCAACTGTGAGTCCAAATACAGGCTTGGTAACGAGCGTGCTTCCGTCTTTGTACCAAGTTACTTTTGTCACTGGAAACGAAGAATCTACTTTGCACTTCAAACTCTGTGCCTGTCCTTGGTAATAAACAACTTTGTGCGGAAGAGTAATTCTCATTTCACAAGAATTGAATGAATTTTCTTCCACTGAACACAATTCTTGCCAGATGGCTTGGCGCAACTTTTTGAAGTAAGAAAACACTGGAGGCTCTAGAGGTTTGTAAATTTTGCTTTCAGCATCTTTTCGTTGAAGCATAAGGAAATAACTCTCATCCAAGTAAAGCTTTCTGAAGCATTGCCAATAAGGCGCATTTGAGGATATGTCAACATAAATCTTGTCCCCGGGGTTAAAGTTGCCATTGTTTTTTGTCCAAACTTGTTCAATCAAAAACCTAAAACATATTTCAGATTTTTAGTCAATAATATTAGGCCTACCTATGTAGTTTTACAACGTGTATACTGTAGGAGACTCCAGTAAAGCTTGAACTACAGTTTGGCATATGTAAAATTTACCAGCGGGAGCTAAAAACCTGTTGCGGGTGGATGAAAAAGGAAGAGATGTGCTCATTTGGTTAAAAACACCGAAGCGCTTTTTCTAACTTGTAACAATGGCATCTCAAACAAACGGTTAAAAGTTAACGAGACAAAGCCTCTCTTCCCCTAATATGAATGCACCGTTGCTTGCGGATATCTGTTCTCTGATGTACCGGAATAATTAAATTTTGATTTAACTTGACGTGCATTGTTTGGCTGACAAAAATTCCATTAAAATATTACTCATGCACCGCTGTGAATAAAAAGTTACGGTTTTTAAACTTTGAACGTTTGAAAAGCGTTGATCATGCTGTTTATTTTGCGGCAGGCATGAAAGTTAGAACATTTCGAGCTATTGTTATTGTGGTATAGACTATAGAGAAAATACTCAAAAATCCAAATGATGAATTTCTGCTGTAAACGTAGCGTAAATTGCAGATTTATTAAACGTGGGTGGTTCTAAAGCTTGCATAATTTTCATCCGGTAATGAGTGAAGTATTACAATTAGTGAACAGTACGCAGGAAGCAGTGTTTCGACGTTACAGTCCTCATCATATTCTGGCTTGGCAACCAAACCAACCCGACTTTTCGGTCGTTGAACTCTGAAGTATTGACTTGGCATGATACATGCAAACAGTGTTTACTGTTTTAAGTTCGCTTCTCATTTCTCATTGATTCTTAACGTAAGGATTATTTTTAACCGATTATTTATTTCTTCAACTTTTTCTCTAACTTAATCTTGGTTATGCTGCTGATGCAGTAGTTTGATCAAGTTGCGCAAATAAGAAGTCATTCCATTTTGAAATCGTTTGGCTTTCGCTAGGCTTGATTGAAAGCTGGTGGGTTTAAAAATTCTGAAATTCAGACGCGCTTAAAAAATAATTTTGATTGTCGTTCCTCAACACTTCTCTAAAAACAATTCTGGCCCCGGCCGGGGTTGTCACTTTTTGCCCAAGTCCGGCCCCGGCCGGGGGGGTCATAAAAATTGGCCGGGGTTGAATTTCAAGTTTATTTACCGCATATTCCGGCGCACAAGACGACCTTTAAAGTGCGAAAACCCACCCATAAAAATTGGGGTGGTCTCATGCAACGAATATAAAAGTCATCTTAATTTTTACATGAAGATTTTTTATTTCATATGAAAAATGCGTTGGTGCGTAAAAATAAAGCTCGTCATGCACTAATGAAAAGCGTGTACAATTACGACAGCATTACGTAACACCATTGACGGCATTTATGTGAGGAGTGAGGATTAGGGTTGGAAATATCGATTAGAAATCGATAATCGATATCTCTACTTTTTCGTCATCGAATGCAAAAATTCTTTACTTTTTTTTCATTATCGATTGGGGCTTTTCCCTACTTTTTTGCGAGGTAAATTGACATTAATTAATCGATACTTTTTTCTGAATAAGTTCTTTCATAAGTTCTTACAGTATTTTTTGTTATTTTTAGTACCTTATCTGGTTCTTGTGGTGTTTGCAGGAAAATATTTTACTTTACATCCGCATAAGAACAGTTAGCTTGCGGAAAATTTTGTATGCACTGTCATTTTTGATTCCATTCCGATTTTTTTTTTCATTAGCTTGTTACTTGAACCAAATTCAGATACCGGTATTGACATTCAGTGTTTTTTGAATTTTCGTTCACCAGCTTTTTTCATTTAAAAAATTACAGCTGATACTGTTAGGAATACTTTTGTGTTTGGAACATTGCAGAAAAAGTTTTATACCCGGTAGTCAACAGCACCTGAAGTAGGCCAAGATCAAAGGTAGAAAGTATTTAAGAGAAAAAGTGATCTTTGATTTTTTTGTAATGAAAAGGGAAAAGTGAGTAGGCCTTCTGGTATTTCTGTTTTAAATTGCCCATCATAATATGCCATGCACTCGATACCAACATTCTCCACTTTGCCTAACCTGAAGCCCCCTCCCCCATTAGCATTAAAGTATGTTGACGCTGTAGCTGTTAACTGAGTCAGAGGAAAGTATCGATATGACGTTATCGATTGATCAATATTCTCTACTTTTTACTATTGTTATCGAATGTAAGAATTCTCTACTTTTTTTTGAGGTATCGATTATCGAATCATTCTTTACTTTTTCATTATCGATTTCCAACCCTGGTGAGGACGCAAGTAGCCTGCTTAGCTATGTATTCTAGACACAATATAAAGCATTGTATAAACCCCGGCCCCGGCCAAAATTGTTGCCCCGGTCGTTCTCTGGTGTTTCATCTGTCTGTATTATTCCCTGGTGTTCCTGGTGTTCCCTGGATCAATGGTGTTTCATCTGTCTGTATTGTTTTACACCTATATACTTCAAATCAAATCTTCATCATATGGGGTGCCGTTTGGAAAGCAACTATAATGTTTTGTGACTCACGTTTTTTGTGCTTATTCAGGCCATAATTTGTCTGATATTACTAAGTCGGACCAAAAAACACACGCAAAATAAGTCAGACAAAATCGTTTTTTCCAAATTGTCGCGTCTATTTGCACCGTTTGAAAAAAAAAACAATTTTGTGATACATGTTTTATCAACTTATTTAGACCATAATTTGTCCGATATTTATATTTAAACCATAATAAGTCGTATCAAAAATATACGACTTATGTATTGGACAAACTGTACTCTAAGTCGAACCAAAAAACACCCGCAAAATAAGTCAAATGTTTCCTAGTATACACATATACAGGGGCGTACCCACGAGGAGGGTGGAGCCGCTGGGTCCGCGCCTCCCCCTCGCCGCTGACATATAAGCTGATATATATCTCCAGTCGGCGGAACAGTGGAAACAGGACATCTGAGGACGCGATGACCTTGTTTTTTTTATGGTCTTCACTTGATTTTGGGGGGTAAATTGGACGTCGGAAGACGTGAAGATTTTTTTTTTTTGGTCTTCACCGATATTTTCAGTGGAAACGATAACAGGAAATTGCAGCCCCCTCTTTCAAATTTCTGCGCACGCCCCTGATATACATATCGGACAAATTATGGTCTAAATAGGCTCAAAAAACATGGATCGTAAAACGTATAGACCTAGTTATTTTGGGAGTGTTTTTTGGTTCGACTTAGAGTACAATTTGTCCGATATAAGTCAAATGTTTCTCATATATATATATAGGATTCTATTTGAATAAGCTTGCACCTGAAGATTGCCATACGTGGCATGAAACACCGTGTAGTGCGTTTGTAGCAAAGAATAAATTTTATTTATAAATATTGGTCAAATTATGACCCGAATAAGCTCGAAAAACATGGTTCACAAAACGTAAATAGTTATTTTTCAAACGGCGCCTCGTAGATGCGTGTAACAAGTGGAGGGGCCCAACTCCGCGGCTTAGCGCATGGGCAGCACAGCCCCCAAAGAAATATCGTAGCGGTGGCGAGTCATTGGCGTCACTGTGTTTGATTTCACCGACCCGGTAATCAAACTCCAGACCATACGCACGGTTGTGCTTAACAGCTGAACTAACAGGCCACATATTGACGCAAAAATCATCAGTGTGTGGCAAGCTATCCCAGATTGGCTTACGATAAATCAACCGGAGCCACAAAAAATGCTCGAGCAATGGCGAATTGGAGAACTACAGTTGTAAGTTAGCTTCTGCGCCAAATATTCTTCAATCCAGATTACTTTTTTCAGTAGGCCTAGTTCCCAGAAAGAATGCCAATTTGTTATAAAATTGCAACAGGAAATGGTATTCACTATTCAATCAATGGTCGTTCTTACCAGTGGCGGCTGGTGTTAAGGAGCTGCGGAGCTGCAGCATCCCCAAAGTTTTTGCAAAAGATGTCGCAAAAAATAGCGGAAACGGGTCCCGCTGCTCGTCACACGCTTCGGCGTAATTACGCTAGTAACTGTATAATGAAGGATTGATTTTTTAGCTTTATGCCGTGACAACCTACTCACCAGTGAAAACCATCGATGGTTCCTTGATACAGACACTCTACAACTACATCTGTTGTTGTTAAAGATTCCAAACGCAGTTTCTGAATTTTTCTGCTGACTTTCTGAGTCGGGCAACTTGACGATGCCAAAGAGCAATACAAAAGTATGATTAGACTCACAAACATATAGCTTCGAAACAACATTATAGCAATGTCACAAACAAGAGCTTTTACTACTGAAAACAATGAAGTTGCTGTATTAGCAAAGTGTAAAAGCCTGCGCCATAGGCTTGGGGGCGCCCGCTAATCCGCTATTGCTTAGACTCCCCTAGAAAAATCGTATCTTTTTGTGGCATAGGTCTATCTCTTTCAAGTACAAATGTTAGATTAATCTAAAAGTACATTTTACTTTGGCAACTTAACTTGCAACACAAAACTAATATCTACATTGCGTTTTTAATGCGATTCACTATAACTGATAGCACAATCTGAGTTCTTACAGCAGACTAATAATCTTTGATGAATAGAGCAGCTCTCCACCTTCTAATCTACCAAAGCATACATGAAGTTACTCAGTAATGAGTTGAATTAACTCAGATCTTTTCCGAAAGCTCTCATATTTTCTACTCAGTTTGTTTATTATAGTAATGACGTGTCGGCCTAATGCAAATAATGAAAATTAAACTCGCAAGAGCGACACCTAGGAATATATTTTCCACATTTGATTCTGTATTGATTGAAATTTTGAGTTTTCATCGGATGATGTAAGTGCTAAAAACTAATCGAAAATTAAAGCTGCAAAGTGGCTGGTCGCCTGCTAATGGAAGGGAACAACCTAGAAAAGAAATGAAGTTGGAGGTTTAGGATGACCTGGACTGGCTGTGCGTTGCAAGCTAACGAGACTTTTATTATTTTTGTACGGTAAGTCTTTGGCGGCTCAAGCCTCTCCCTAAATTGTTAGTTGTAGGCCTGCGCATTAATGCATTATTACTTAATACTTCCAGACTCAGAAACAGGCCAACTAACTATTTTTTCAATTCTTAGCTCCCTAGAAAAATTCTGGATCATACGATGCAAGTTTTTTACTTTGTCAATATTAAGGTGCAGCCTGCTGTTGCCTCATAACAAATTTCAATATCCTAATCTTTCGGGCTAATTAAAATCGTTCATAAGATAGTTAAAACGTGTTTTTTACGTTGGAGATTTCGAGTAAGTTTTACTGCTGAATTGTCCATGAATTAAAAAACTTTAAGATATTTTTGTTTGATGTTTATCGTATTAGCTGACAAAGCTACTGTAATTATTTTGGTGCTGTGCGGCTGTTTACTCGCCTGGTCAATGAGGTCATACTGACGTCATTAAAAAAAAAACAAATACACAACAAGCTAGCTACGCGGATTTGGGTGTGGACAATTTAAGAATGTAGAGAATTTTATGGCAGAGATATCATTTGCCGTAAGTAACAAACACTAAAACCTTTTCAAAGAAATCCTCAGAACACTTTCAGGAGTAGACAAAATGAATTTTAAGTGAATTAACTCGCTCTAAATCACCTCATTCGTACTTATTTTCTCTTACCCGCGAGGACGGAACACACCAGCACCTGGTTTAAACGGCCAAAAACCGCGTATTTTCTGGATCACTACAAAATTTTTTCATCAAAATTTGACTATGATGCTGAAAGCCTGAGGCCTGTTGGTAGGGATGGTGCAAGGAACTGTGGGACCACATTAGAAAACTGGTGGCGGGGCCCCTACTCTTCAGAATAAAATATATAAGTGTTTATATACATTTCATAAAAAAAATACATAAAACAACAGACGTTTAATACTTGCTATACACAAATTTAAGATAATGAAAACAAAATGCTTCTATTGCTTTACTTTTTACATCAAGAAAGGCAAATTAGCCTATTACATTAGGCCTATACTTTTTTCAGAAAAAAAGACTTTTCTAGCCTTCTTATCAGCAAAATCATTCTAAATATTTTCAAAGTCGATAGCTTCAGCAATCTCGCTTTCTATAGAAAGCATTGACAAACAGTTAAGACTTTCTTGAAATAAATTCACAATGCAATGAAAACATTAGCAAATGTTGTAAATCTATTTTTTTTTATTGGTTTTATTAAATAGACTTTATTTAACAATTTTACTTTGGCTTAGTGTTAATTGCTTTTAGTGGAGAGCATGCTTTCTTACATAGACGCTAAAAAGCTACCACAGAAAATAAGGTGAAAGCCCCTAAAAACTATCTAGTGGTATTTTTTTATACAGCAAATCCGCGTAATGAAACAACTGCGTAGCCTAAGTTTTTTTCTTACCAATGTTTGGTTTTAACAGCTGCCGAATTGCCGCTTGTTTAATTTAATTTAGGAGAAAATAGAAATGGTCCATATTATGCACTGGCTCCATTTATGGCACTTTCCCCTACTTTGTACCTCATGGTACATAATACAAAACCCCCACTACCGCGGGGCCCCTTCAAGGTGCGGGGCCCAATTTGTTAAAATCGGTCAAATCGGCTTGATACCGGCCTTGGCTGTTGGCTCACATGAACTGGACATGTTATTTATGTCCGATGAGGATTTTCATTGTTCATCGGTTTACTGTTACACGAAATCTTTCGGGCTAATTAAAATCGTTTGTAAATCTTTAAATTTTTTTTTTTACAAAATTTAAAATTACAATAAGTAAATTAAGTAATCATTGTTCGCTTTTTGCAAAAATTTTCTCTGGCCAAGCCTAGTAGATGTGGAAGTTGAAATGTTGGCATTTCGGATTTTCCTTCATAAAACTAACACAGCTGCTAAAATACGTTTAATGAAACTTAGGCATTTGTTCGACAAACAACAGAATTATTTAAAATTCAGCGTAATGTGCGCAAATTCAACTTGTCACTACGTTTCACATTCTATAAATTCAACGAGTTTGTGTACCTAAACGTCTTTCGAGAGGCATGTTGTCGCCAAATACTGTGCGAAGTCTCTAATCCGTCATGAATTTTCGCGTACTTTTATGCGGTTGTAACGTCGTTGTCGTCATGGAAACTAATGACTAAAATCTTCTCATGACGTAACATTATCAGTAATGCAGCAGGTACAAGATTTGAAATTTTTTGGTTTAGAATGATGACGTACCTCATTAATATTATTTTTAAAAAGCAAGCAACGAAAACTACTCGTGATTTATCGTGTCCTTTGCAAAACCACCCTATGATTCATCCCAAGCGCGATTGAGCGAGCAAGCCTACGGCACACTGGCCCAAATATTTTTTATATTTTTTGGTCATGTCTTGACATGGATTCGAGACATTGAATTGCATTTAGCGCAAAAAGTTGACACTGTGATCGATCATGTAGCAGCCAGGGCAGCAGCAACCGTCGAGAAAACGCTGTTTAAAAATGTGTGAGGAGAGCATTTCTTTATCGAGACCAGAGCTAATGTACCCTGGACAAAACTGTATTTGGGCGTAATAAAGAAGCAAACAAACTGAATTTGCTGCAGTAATGTGCTGCATTTTTTTTTTAGTTTTTCATCACCAACACGAGAAAAGCTTGGATTTTTTCATTGACCACGAGACAAGAAACATGTTGCGAATGCAGGAGCAAGGAAAGATGACAACAAAATAATGACAGTTAGAGTATGCAAGTAGTAAATAAAGGAGCAAAAACGTACCGGTATGCAGAAATTAGGCACGCTGTGACATACCAATTACACACTAGGTTTGAAGAGAATTTTTATTGGGTTAAGCAACAACCGGTCTCACTGAAAAAAAAAAACGGAAAACATAGCATCTAACATAGCATCTACGAAGCTGCAGTTATGATTCTTAGCTTTGCTGGAATTGTCACGCAATTGAGAATGACGCCCTCTGTTACGGTCAACATATTTTGTGTTTTATTGGTATTTAACAAATATTGATGGTGCGCTTAATTACCAAAACACACCTACAGTCAAAATCATGACGTGTACGGTGATGCTACTTAATCTTGATGCCATGGATTTTTAGGGTTTTTACAAAAAAAACATTCATTTTAGCGCAGTTTTTTTGTTGAAAAGGACACACGGGTACCCCCGAGTGGTCTTAATCCGCCCCTGCTTGCGTTGTTAATAGACTTACGATATAGCATTGGTATCTTTGTTTGTAGGCTAGTGGTAATTGAAAATATTTCGGGGGGGATCAATTGCCTCCTTTGCCCCCCTGGCTACGCCCCTGCTCATAGTATTGGCACCCTCATAATATAAGATCTCATAGTACCTCATAAGTCATAATTAGAGCAATTTTTTTAACCTAAAAAAACGAAAATTTTGACTTTAAAATTGTAAATTTTGACAAATTTTGACTTTAAAAAATTTTTTTTGAAAAATTTTGACATTAAGTAAAATAACACCCTTTTTATTGCAAAATTAGCATGATTGATGTTTCAGCACGATTTAAAGTTTGTTGTAGTACAATGACAGATACTTTTCAACATTTTCTGGTAGAAATGCGTTGGTTGCTAAGAGAAAGAATCTTTTCTCAAAAGCTCGCCACGCATCGAGAAGGATCTTTCTACTGAAGCACTATGATATTGATTAATAATTTTGCCTGAATCCCGCCCTGTTAGTAGATCAGAAGTCCTTGCATTGCCTTTTTTTATTATCTGATGCGGTGATACCAGACGAGACGCGGTAAACCTGGTTTTTGACAAGGATCGCCTGTGATCACCTCGGATCGCTGCAGATCAATAGCTCGCAATCAAAATTGCGTTCACACATGCAAAAAAGGCGAGAGGTATCGAGATGTGCTTGCGAGTGTGGACACAATTGCAGTTCATGTGTGGACGGAAGAGGAACAAGACGTCTCAAGACAAGACGAGTTGGTTTTTGAATTCTATTTTCTTTCGCTTCGTGAAGAATTTTGACATTTTGACCTAATGGTGAAATTTTGACCAATTTTGAAACGTTGAAATTTTGACAAAATTTTGACTTTGACAAAAAAAATTGCCTTAGTCATAATATAGTCTCCTAGTACTGGTGACCTTATGGACAGTGTTTGAATAATTGAAAATGTCCGATAGGTCCAGTCCGAAAGGCCCCCTGGTAGCCATTTTAGACTTCCTTCCCAAAACAATCTGGTTCAGAAATGTCATCTAGAAATGTCTCAATAGGGTGTACCTTCAGTAAGCATGAGACTCACTTAGCAACCAACGCTAGGGTTACTATGTCTTCGCTGCGCAAAAGGAGGACAGGTTTAACCAGCACCGTGTTCCTCTAAAAAAAAGGTCATCACTCCCGCACATATCCAATTTTCCACTAGAAATCAAGTGAAGAGCAAAAAAAGTCTCGCAGGCCGTCGTTTGCCCAGCCCTGAACTGAAACTTCCCAAAATTATCGTGTTTCTCCAGAAAATAAAAATAAACTTATAAGAGGTTTCCAGTAGGCTACTTGCCAATATGATGATACATTTGTGCCAGAGGCGTAGCGTAGGGGGGGCAGTGGGGTACATATGTCCCCGAACGCCAAGGTACAGGGGCGCCAAAATGGGGCATGCAAAAATTTCACAAGGGTAAAAAGCCGGTCACAAGCAAGATTGCACCGGCTGCAGACATCGTCTGATGGTAGTAGACTGGTAAGCACCGTAGGGGAAGGTGGGGTAAAACGGGACACGGGGCAAAACGACAGTGGCGTAGCGAGGGGGCAAGTGGGGGCACGTGTCCGGGGGCGCACCACCTAGGGGCGTACCAAGAAGTTCTTTGTATACTCTTTTTTCGACGTATTCTCACAGATTTTAAAAACTACTTCGTGGATTACTGTATTGTAATGTATGCTGTTCGCAAAGGATTCAAATCACGCCTTACTTCCGACCACAAATCACGCACCAAAGGGGCGCACAAAACAGTGATTTTATACACTTCAGTTTCGACGTAATCTCTTAAACTGTAAAACAATCAATTTATTGCAATGCAGCTGACACCTGTATATGCTTTTGGCAGAGAAGTGAAATCACTCTTTACACCCGATCACAAATCGCCCGTTTACATCTATTATGACATCACAAAGAGGTTTGAAACTGCGCGTACATAGTTATTCGACTTTGCAGCAATTAAACAGAAGGTAATAGAAACTCCACTAGGAAAAAAGTAAAGAAGCGATAGGTGTCTACAGTATTAGATTTTCATTATTTTAGCGTTAGATGGATGCTAAAGATTGTTGGTAAGTCGATTAAGATACGCGTATGTCGCTCGCTGTAATACTGTGCTAAACCTACACCACAGTGATCCTAAACTTTTTTAACCAATAGGCCGTTTCTGATAATACAGCGGACAAGTGCCGATCGAAGCATTAACTAAACTGAAGCTTTGCCTCAATGGTCTTTTCTGGGTGTTTTGTTTTGTAGTTTGTATTGTTTTGCTACCGTGATTGCTGTGTAGACTGTGATTTCCAATGCGGATATTTTGAATATTTGACAGCAATCACAGAATGAGAAAATAGGGAAAAATCTGGCAATTTCAGGGTTGGGAAGCGCAGCCCCGTTGATGCTGCTGAGATAATTTCGTTAAAAATGTGAAAGAATTGCAGTATCGTAGGATAAAATTGCAGCTGAGCGCTTGATTGCCCTATATGAAATGCAATTCCGTTTTCTGTATAGCCTTTTTTTCAGATCAACGGTCAAACTTCTTGTTGAGATTTTGTGCGAAAAAGCTTTGCAGTTTGATGTGGGCAGCATTCTCCAGTGTGGGCCCCCAGCCGACCGTTGGGATGTTGTCGTCTCCAAAAAAGAAAAGAAAGGTCTTCACCCACAATTCTCGGCCCTTGAATGGAATCTTGGTCCCCTTGACGGCTAAGTGGTCCCGAAAAAAAGGTCTTCACCCGACATTCGGTGACCTCAAATGGAAACCGGGGACTCTTGACGGCTATGTGGCCTCTCCAAAAATAACAAAAAGGTCTTCAACCATAATTCGGGGCCTCCAAATGGAATCCGGGACTCTTCGACAGCTAAGGGAATCTCTCACCACACTACTTTGGGGCCTCTATGATGGGCCCCTAAAATGCTCTTTCATGGACTCCTACACACTCATGGGCCCGGGGCAGATTGCCCCCTGTAATCCCCAGCCATGGACTTCTACACACCCATGGCCCCGGGGCAGATTGCCTGTAGTGTGTCTTTTGTATCCTTGACTTCAGTTGGGACGATCTATTCTACAGTATTAGAGCAAATATTGTAATTTTGGCAAAAAGCTGCCAATTTCGTTCTGCATCTCTCTCCACAATGTCTTCTGATTGTATTCAAGGGATTGCATAGGATAAGTTTTCACCGGCCCGCCTCTGGCTCAGAAAAATTGCCGCACCGTTAAATAAAATATCTCTAATTTCTAAAAACAGATCAGCGTTTTTAGAGTTTACATTGTTAGCGATTTAACTAGTAGGAAGATTATGCCAAAAAAAGAGAGTGGAGCTCAGGGTCGAAAACGGCGAGCCCAATTTGAAGTGTTTTTGAATGAATCTAGAAAATTTATGAAAAAATGTTTTAAAAGTAGTGGCTATGCAAAAAGACAATCGGCCGATATACGAAGACAAGACGAATCTGCTGGTACAGATAATCATAGAATTGTAAAACACAGGGGGCGCAAAATTTTTGTTTGCCCCGGGGCGCAGGATACCCTCGCTACGCCACTGATTTGTGCACTAAAAGCATGATTGTACATGTTTTCACTGTTTAAAATGCCGAAAAGGAGGACATTTGGGCATTTTTTAATGTCCTGCAGTAAGAGGACAAATTATTTTTTATTAAAAAAGTTATGTCCTCCAAAAAGAGGACGTATGGAAACCCTAACCAACGCTAACGAGATCTTACCACTGTGCGCAAGCTTCTCTCAAAATTATCCTGCTTAACTATTTTTACTTTAAACCATAAAAAACAGCTTTTTGTTGTAGCCACTACGCTTCTTGCTCCATCCTTACACAAACATGTGATTTTACCATTAGTAAAGGTTCACTTCTTTCACTAAAATGAAACCGCAAATTGATCACATGATCACGAAAATATGCTGCTGTCCGATAGGTTCAATCGTCCGATAGGTCCCACATTTACCTTACATCTAAGAGCGCACGCAAGACATTATGCCCTTCCCTAAATCCATACTGGTAATCGTACAAGACGTAGTGCTTATCAAAAAATTTAATATAACAACTTTTTATTAACTGTTTTTGTAGGCCTATCTTCGAAGGCTTCGATAGGCTTGGAAGCACGGAGATAGGACGGTAACAGCTAACACTGTTTTTGCTGCCAGTTTTAAAAATAGGAACTAGGCTACTTTAGTGGATTGAAAGTGCTTGGAGAGATTCCCTGTTCAAAGACACAGGTAAAGTAGACTACCGGTAAGCTGTTAATGTAGGTGCTAGCACTTCGTTACCAAATCTTAAAAAATAAGTTTTATGTAGATCTAAGGCAGAGTTTCCCAAATTGGGGTCCGCGACGACCGTACAGGTGGTCCGTGACAATGCTGCCAAAATATAAAACAAAATAGAACTTCTGAATGATTTGTGCGGTACACACACAGACCCAATTTAATTGCTGCTGTGATTGCTAATCTCATAATACTTTTTTTCCTTCCATGCGCGTTATCTCAGTGATTTTTAAGTTTGTTCTACCCTATGGTTGCCATTTTATAAGGGGGAATAAAAATTTTCAGAATAAGAAGAAATTACTTCCTTGGCAAACGTTATTGTGTGGGGCTGCCAGCTCTTAAAACTTTCATTGTGCATCACTACAATCACCGTGCTTTCTATGGTGTCATAGTTATTTTTCTGTCTCCGCCTAGCTTATTGTCTTCGTTGTCCCTCTAAGTAACATATACGCACTTTACTTATTGCATATATTATAACATAGGATTAAGGAAACTCAAATACAACAGAACAACTTTAGCAGCTACATCAAGACGCGTTCAACTCAAAAAAAAAAACTGTCAATCTTGAAGTGCTCAACATTCAGAAGCTTCACGTTTTTTCGCAAGCACAGTAGTTAATTACTGTTACGCAGAACATCACAGTGCACGATTACATCTGGCTTATTGAAACAGAAAATCTGGGTTCGTGACTTAAGGTGGTACATATGTGAAGCTACAACAGTTATAATACTTGGGCCGAGCAATTTCTCTTCTACAGTACCGTAGTAGGCTACTTCTCTTTTGGAGAAATCAAAAATCTTTGAGAGGAAATATAAGTCGGCTTTATTGAAAGACGCTCTAAGTGGCTTTATCACACAAAATCGGCAATGGGTTGTAAGTATAGGTTGTCCAGAAATCATTGTAGATTTGATATGTGTAAACTCTAACAAACTATGCCAGACTTTGATCTAAATACGAGACCAATAAGAAAAACTAACCACAAATACGAAGCGAAGAGCGTGACATCATCAAAAAGATGAAGCGCAACAGTTGTTTTAGCTACAAACTCGAAGCTATTGCTGAATGCTGGGTCTCTTCTCAATTTTTTTGCTTCGAAAACAAATTATTGTCCACTCCAGTCATAAATAGGCGAACTTAGCTGCTGTAGTAAGGCTACTTTAGTGCCAAAAAGTCATTAAGATGCCTCCAACAAAACGAAGCTACAAAGAAGCTTTTCTGAACATTGGTTTTAGCCTGCAAGAGTTTCTGAACATTGGTTTTAGCCTTGTTGCGTCCTTGGATAAGATGCTTTACGATGATTATCTCTGCTTGGTGGAATCTGGCAAGCAGCAAATTAAAAAAGTCGGAAGAAAATTCAACCGGAAAACTTGGAAAAGGCAACTCCTAAGCGAGTCTGGATTCGTCCTACGCATAGCGCCTCCGTCGCTTTCTCGTGATAGGAGGATAAAGATGAAGAAATCAATCAGTTATTGAAGATTCTATTGCAAAGCCACAGCATGTGATACGTAAAGTTCCTACTCAAAAAAATATGAAACCAAGCTAATTGAAGCTGCATTTTGAGTTTTGTCATGACAAATTAGGTGGAAAATCAATTCACCACTTTAGGCGAAAATATGAGCGTTTGGAAAATCGCCGCATTGATTCTGGGGGAATGTGAGTGAAACAAACAAACAGTAATCGAGGCAGTAGCGTATTTACGGGGGGGCATTGGGCCATGCCCCCCCCCTTTTGACTCCGCCTTTTAGTAAAAACAACAAAATTATTGGTACCAAGTGACTGAAATATGCCAGACTGTTTTGATGGTTTCTGTAGCTTATGGCCAGGGTCGGATCAAGGAGGTAGGATGAGTGGTAGGCCTATGCATCCTCCACCAGCCATTTTCAACAATGTTTTTGATGTATACAATTTTTCCGTAATTTCGATCCTTTGAAGCCTTACGCCTTGAGCACGCATAATCGAAAATGTGCGAACAAAATGCATCATATTTGGCAAAGCATACAGAATTAAGATCAAAAAGTTTAAACAAAATTTGGCCCAAAATTATTCAAAACGCACTAAAATAGCCATTACAGCACGTAAACTTTAAAAAATTTTCCTGGGGAGCATGCCCCCGGACCCCCTAGAGCCTTTATTGCTATCAATCAGCTTCAAATTTGTTCTGCCGAAAAAAAAAAGCTTGAAAAGATATAGAAATTATGCCTTCCCCTTTTAAAATTTCTCGCTACGCCACTGAATCGAGGCATCATATTATCGCATTGTTCAGGCAAAAAAATACAAATCCTTACACAATTGGCTTGGAACTAATAAAGCACTGTCTTAATAAAGCAACTACGAACCAAAGTCCGTATAACTTCGTATAAGTTGCGCGGACAGGAATGGAGCAGAGACAATGGGGCAAAAAATGTGTCCAAAAAGACAATCGCCTGCCTATCTTTTATAATGCAAAAACGTTTGAAAGTGTTAGAAAAAAGGTCATAACTTTAGTTACGTTCGTTCGATTTTGAAAATTTCAACTGCATCGTAAAGCTCCTGATTTTAGCTATCGTTTAAAACAAATTTCAAGAAAATTGATGGCGTTTTAAGCACTCTAAATGGTTAATAATTTGGACATACTTAGTAATTTTTGAAGCAATTTTTACGCTAGCAGCATTTCTTGCTGTTTTAAATGCATAAATATAGCACAGATTTGCAAAAAGTAAAAGTTATTGTTTGATTTAAGTTAACTAGGTTCAATTACAAAAATTTAAACTTCAATATGAAAGTCGCCTAGCTATTGATCGTAGTTTTCCAAGCCTTCAAAGATTTGTTGCAAGAAAATGATTGCGTAAATTGTTTTAAACCTCGTGTAAAAGTAGGTTTCACTATTCGTGCGTAGAACTAGGTTTTGCAACCATGGTAGATTCACCAGATTGGAGTGAGGTTGTTAACTTCTATCATGATTCACCCTTGGACCATGTGTAAAACGAGTCTCTAGTTAATTTTATTCTGGCCCACAATATTTGATTGTAAAAGCCCGAGGTTTGAAATTCAAGAAGCTGCGGCCGTGAAACGACGTAGACCTATGTTAATGGATATGAAACAGTAAAATCGAAAAGTAAAATAGATACCGGTATATTTTTCCCGCTTAAATTTTGCTTATTGAATTTTTCGTTTAACAAATGGTCCAAAGCCCGTGGGTGAAGCACGACAGAAGTTAACAACCACACTACCAACCTAACACGGTTGTAAAAATTTAATTCTATATAGTGAAACCTTATTTTACATGAGGTTTAAAACAATTTATGCAATCATTTTCTAGCGAAAAAGTTTTAAGGGTTTGAAAAACCACGACCAATACCTACGCTAATTTCATAGCGAAGTTTAAATTTTTGTGATTGAACCTATTTAATTTGAATCAGATTAACTCTTTGCAAATCTGCCCTATATTTATGTTTTAAAATGACAAGAAATGCTACTAGTCAAAAAACCGCTACAAAAATTTTTATCTCTGTTTAAATTATTTACAATGTAGAGTGCTTAAAACGCAACCAATTTTCTTGAAATTTGTTTTAAACGATAGCGTAAGTCAAGAGCTTCATGATGCAGTTAAAATTTTTAAAATTCAACAAGTATAACCGAAGTTATGACCTTTTTTGTAACACTTTCAAGCGTTTTTACATTACGAAAGATAGGCAGGCGATTGTCTTTTTGGACACATTTTTGCTCCATTGTCGCTTAACAATGTAACGAATGATTCGCTCAACTTATACGTGAGTTATACGGACTTTGCTACGAACTACCCTTGTACCGGAAGTGGAAAAACTCGAAGCTCGTTGTGGCCGTTTTTCGAAAAAGGGGAAATCGTAGAACAGAGATGATAAACTCAACTAGACTAGACAGACGCCGATACAAGTCATATGTAGGCCTAAGATGCAAGCTTTAACGGCCTTTACTTTGCATCCTGTTGGTAGAGCTAAATTATTTAAGGTGGCATTATGCTTCCACGGTAGATAGGAAATATTAACGCAAGTTAAGAGTGGGGTCCGCGGTAAACCTGATTCGCATAAATGGGTACGTGTCACAAAAAAGTTTGGGAAACTCTGATCTAAGGAGTTGATTGCATTAAAAATTTCAACAGGTTGTGGGAGATCTAGAACTATCGTGTTTGATCAGAATGTTTGAGATAAGTTTTGAAATCACTATCACCATTGTCAGATTTGTTTATACTATTAGCTATTGACATAGCCTACCAATATCCAGTGGTGTAAAGTAACGAAGTGGTTTTACTTAAGTAGACTACTTTAGTATTATTACTTAGTAACTAGTAGGCTACTTACTTAGTCAAGTCAAATCACATATATTTTACCAGAACGCTAAATAGAGAGCTCAGGACGGAAACGGCGAAAGACCTTGCGGTCACTAGCTTTAGGGGGAACATTTAGGGGGGGGATAAAGAGCCATGCCCCCCCCCCCAAACAACCTTACAAAAAAAAAATAAAAAACGAGCAAAAATAAATGTAACTTAGATATATTTAAAAGTTATTGTGGAACTGTGTGACAATATAGTATCAGAGGGAGTGGGGAGGGGGGTGGTCGGTTGAAAATAACAATAAAATGCAGGCATTTTTTGTGTAAACTAACTTTAAAAGGCTATAGAGATGAAAGCGGTCGGCGTTGGGGTATCGCGAAATAACTAAAATAAATAAAGCGCCTATAATGTGCTTGCTGAGCCTTGTTCGTTACTTATTGCAATTTAAAAGTGTTTGACACCGATCAGATGGCCGAGTGGTATGGAGCGTCTGCTTCTGGATCGGTAGACTTGGGGTTCAATTCCGAGTCGGGTCAAACCAATGACTTTAAAATTGGTATTCACAGCTTCCCTGCTTGACGTTCAGCATTTAAGGGACAGTGTGGAGAACATGTCGGCAAGTTTACTTGTTGTGCCGTTGGGAAAGGCACTTAACGAGATTCCCCCATCTTAGCGTGGTAGACAGATGGCCGTAAACTCCTAAGCGAGCTCGTATAGCGCATTGATCGCTTTCACATGATAGGAGGATAAATATGCCAATAATAATAGTAATAGCTTAGCCAAGGGTGGAAACCTAAACCTGAAAACCCGGTTTTGAAGAAACTTTTTGAAACCCAAACTGAAACTGACACCTACTCAACCAAATTTTTGAAAACCTAAACTTAAACCGAAACCGTTTTTTCTTGAAACGTCAAAACCGAAACTGAAACCTGTTTAGAATTTTCTAAGGATTTGGGTTTTAAAAATCGTCATCACCATCATTGCCACAACAGTTCCTTTAATGCTGAGCGCCGAATAAAGAAGCTGTGGATACTAATTTTTGAGTCTTTGGTTTTACCGGACTCGGAATTATACCCAAGTCGACAACTTCTGAAGCAATTGCTCTCCTCGCTAGGCCATCTGACCTGCTACTTATCATCGCAATATAACAAAAACGCTAAAAAATAGAGCACTTAAAAAATCCGCATTCAAAATAAAATAGCTTTTTTGGATGAAACTTAAACCGAAACTGAAACCCAGAAACCGAAGTTGTACGTAGGCAAAACTGAAACTGAAACCTATTTTTCAACAGCCGTGAAACCAAACCCAAACTGAAACCTGACATCTCAGTTTCAACACACCGAAACTGAAACTGACACCCTAACGCCAAGTAGCCAGGTTTCCACCCTTACTACATACGTAGCGTGAGCCCTCAAAAACCACATGCGTTGCTCAATTCCGGAATGCGATTTATTGCGTCACGATATTGTGAACCATTCTTGCCACAATCGCAATCACGAAAAAAGTGGGCTAATGTTGATAGCAGCTTGACTTAATTTCGAACTTCCGAGTCCGACTGTTCCGAGATGGTCAGGTGCTTATCAGTGGAGAACAACAGGTGATGCCCTTGATAGTGAAATGCTCTGTGTTTTTATAATTAATGAGCTAATTGTAGAAAGTTCTAATTAGCATCGTGAAGGATGGCAAAAGACTTCCGCCTTTCATACGACGGTAATACTTAAAAGGAAAGAATTAGCATATAGGGCGGTGGCGGCTAGTGAGTCTAAAACTAGGGGATGCTGCCAATGTTCAGAAGGGGCACGTGATCTTGCTCTTGCGTCTATTTATGATAACGTGGTGGCCTGGCTGAGAGACAAGACGTGTTGTAGCATGTAGTTTGGTCTGGCAGCTTTAAATCAAATCATATCTGCTCTAAGCGAAGCAGCTGAGAGCCTACAGGTTTAGTTTAGATAACGAGGATCACGGATGCATTGTTCTGCAAGCTGTTAAATTTTTTAATTATTCATTGTGAGATTGATTGTCAGTTTACACATAATTTATTATATTTTTTTTATCTTCGTAGAAAAAAAACTTATCGACGAGAAAACGACGAAGACGCTACGCGCAATACGAATCCAGATTTTAGGTTTAAGGTGTTGCCATTTGTTTCCAAGTTTCGTGGTTGAATTTTGCTTGTTGATGCTTTAATTTGTTGCTTGTAAAGAAACCATCAAGCAGAGATAATCACTGTGAAGCATCTTATCCAAGGACTCAACAACAAAGCATATTGTGAGTGTTGAATCAGTCACCACCTTTAACGATGGTCGACGTGGAAACAACGCTCCACCCACTGCGTCACGTTCACTTTATTTAGGTGCTGCATCATTATGACTAGGGCAGGGGTCGGCAACCTTCAGAGCCAAATAGTCCGTTTTGTTACAATACGAAACCCAGCGGGAGCCGCAAAACTATCGTCAGGTTAAAAAACTTCAGTTATTCCGAAAATGACTCCTAAAAAAAAGCCTTTTTTACCTCCAAAAGGAGCCACAACTGGGGGTTCAAAGAGCGCAGGTTGCCGACCCCTGGACTTGGGCTACCAAAAGTCGCTTACGGATTGTATACAAAACAAATTTCAGGGTGATTTTTCAGAAAGCTTTCAATGCATTGTTTCTAATCGTTGTTTCATAAGTCAAAAGAAGCCAAAATTCAGCGTTTGCGCAAAAATATTTTTACGAAGCTTTCTTCCTTTTTTTCGTGTTTCTGTGAAATCATTCATTCATTTATTTTTCTTATTTTTGACAAAACGTGCAACGGAGCAAAACATCAAACATGTGAGCGTTTTCCAAACTGGGAGGCGTGGACTAGTCTAAAAAGAGGCGCAAATGTTAGTCATGATCATTTAAAAATATGGCTGGTGTATTATTTTGTGAAGGAAAGCGTCATGATTAATATTTTGTGAGGGAGGCGTAGTAACACAAAGTTTGAAAACCACTGCTTTAATGTGTACGCTTACGGGCGATATTGCAAAGCTTGCAATCTTAAAACATGCGAGAATTGTGCAACAGAAAAATATTTTTAATGAAAGGCTTCAGCACGTCCACAAAATCTCAACACATTATAAAGAACAGAGTTTCCCAACTGGGGATGCTTGCACCCCTTGGGGGCGCGAGTAAGCATTCCAGGGGGTTCAAAACGGCTTATGGATTTTTATCATGTGATAAGAGTGTTTTTATTTTCGGTTGCTCAGTGTCAATTTTTCAGCGCCGTTGCGCTCTTGTAATGTGTATTTCGCAAACGTCTAAGTGACGTAAAACCCTTAGCCTCTTTGTGGTTGGTTAAAATCAAGCTCTGAAAACAAAATGCGTCTGATTCAGCAAAAGAGTAGTGACTGGTTTAACTATTTTATACCTTGCATCAGCGACACTTTCAAGAAAGCTAAAAACTCTAAAATTGATAGCTCCGCTGGGGGAGCTTACAGCGTTGTCCCAGACCCCCCAGCTGAATGGCCTATGTATACCTGCTGGGTTTTTGACGCAAAGTTATTACAGGAAAATGTTTAAAGTCAATAACACACATGAATTCATTTCAGCCCCTACCATTACGAACATTTGGTTTGCGTGGCTGATTGCAGTCGCATATTTTGTGAGGGGTGCAAGAACATATCAAAAATTTTATATGAAAATAATTGGGAGTATGAAAATGGTTGGAAACCGCTCTATTATGAAAATGGTTGGGAACCGCTCTATCATGAAAATGGTTGGGAACCGCTCTATTATAAGATAATACAAAACAAAAGAAAAAGAGAGTTCCTAAAATGCTTAAATGTGAACACTTAGGCCTATGCTCAAACAAATTTTATGCAGTTACTTACGACAATCGTCAGACAATAACTAATTACCAGATCCTGACTTTCACGTTAAAAAATCATTCGTACTCCAACTAAAATCTCAGTTAGTGATTTAACTTTATTGCAACTTTTTACTCGTCAAAAGTTGGCCCCCCCCCTTTTATAAATTCTAAATACGCCACTGCTTGCGGTCGTCTGAGTCAGCCGCACCTTCGGCCGCAACTTATAGCCTAATTATTAAACACGAAAACTGCAAAGAGCTTGAAGACGCAGCGTTGAAAACACAAAGCAAAAACATAAAGCATTGAAATTCGGACTCATATAAAAGAAAAATAAAATAAATGTACTCAAACAAAAAAGAAATACAAATTTATTTTATCAGTTTCACTGATGAAGTGAACTCTGGTTTCACATTACACATAGGAATTAGAATATTGTAGCATAATTAAACAGTAATTAACACAGCTTCGGTGTCATTAACACAGCTGTTTCAATCGCAAATGTGACGAATTTTAAGCAAAACAAAGTTTCATTGTATTGCTAAAAAAAAATAAATAAAAAGAAAGTTATTTAAAAACCATGTTTGAGGATTAAAGGAAACAGTCGTCAGTTCATACCATCAGTTATATTTCAACAGAGCATTTCTTTTATAGTATTGTTTGAACTTTAAAAACGAACCATGACGAAATTCCTGTGGAATATTTTTCCGTATATTTAAACAGATAGGATGAAGAGTTTGGTTTCAAGTGATTTAAATTTCGGCTACTTTTACTTTCGCAGTTCAATCAGAAAGTAACGCTACTTAACAGGCTTTAAAAGTGATAAGTACCGGTAGTTAATATTATAGTGAGTGCGAAAGCACAGCGTTATTTCCCACACTATATCCATGTTTTCGTGACAAAATCATAACTTCCTCTGACAAAGGGCTCACCTTTGCTGACTGTTCATGTTTCGCCAAGTCGTCCGTCAGTCCTAAACTAAGAGCCGAGTTAATGAGGTGGCTATCGTTGTTATGTACCCAAAGTTTAGCATGTGACTCTGTCGTCGTATTGTAATTTCTGAAAATAACTATTCTATTTGAATTAGAACCATTCTATTGGAATAAGGTTGTAATTAAATAATATAAAACTCAAGTTAAAAGACTTGCGCTTGTTCATTGGAGTCAGATCACAGCGCACCATTACAATATTACGCAATGCATCACGCAAATGATAAATAACCATGCTTGATAATAAAATTGGCAACATTAGTATTTGGTACGGTATTGTATTTGATTTTGTACGTATAAGTTTTATGATTTCGTGATATTTAGTGTTTTTTCGTTGTTTGTGTTTGGCGTGGACAATGGGGTTGCATTTTGCTGATTATGACACACTCCACTATTTTATTTTCGTCAAAATGCGCTGATTATACTTAAGCATCGGCAAAATATCTCAAGTTTGGAAGTGAACAAATTGTCTTTTGTCAAAGCTATAAGCTTTATGGCCTTGTTTTTGCAAACGCTACTTTTTACTGAAGTACCTGTAGCTTCAACTTACTGGTACTTTTTTACTTAGACTTGGTTACTTTTTACATCCCCTACTTTCTACACGACTTCAAATAGTTTTTATCATTACTAACAATACTTTCACTTGACTAGATTTCTGGACTACTTTTTACACCACTGCCAACTTCCACAAAATAGTTGTTAAATTGTTCGGAGATTTTTATCTGATCATTGGTCTGCCGGAGGCTAGGG
The DNA here is from genome assembly GCA_964006365.1 of Trididemnum miniatum. Classification (NCBI taxonomy): domain Eukaryota; kingdom Metazoa; phylum Chordata; class Ascidiacea; order Aplousobranchia; family Didemnidae; genus Trididemnum; species Trididemnum miniatum. The sequence goes on from OZ023244.1 coordinate 9,297,346, forward strand.
TACAGTGCCGAAACTAGCGCCCCCCGAACCCCCCAACCGGGGGGGCGGCGCACAAAAAGGGGGCCCCGTAAATAGTCAGTACGTAGTACTATTTAATCAACGTATGATAAAGGTGCCTTAAATAAGCCTATTCTAGGATTCAATATATTTTTTGTCTTAACTCGCGCGATGTGGGGCCCCCATACCATATTTATGCTTTTGGCCATAGGGGGCTCCTGCAAATTTTTCGAAAAATAGCAGTCGCACAACTAGCAAACAAACGTTAGTAGCACACCAAGGGCTAGGGGCGGATCCAGGGGGGGATGTGGGGGATGCGCCCCCCCGACCAGCCGTTTTTAACAATGCTTTGGATAAATAAAGTTTTTCTATAATTTCGAACCTTATCATAACCATGGGTGCAAATCCATAGAGGGATGTATCCCCCCAACAATCCGGCAGCACCCTCCCCCAATATTTTCATGTTCCAAAACTGGGCATCAGCGAAGATGATGACCTTTTTTTTGGTCTTCACTTCATTTTGGGCAAAAAACTGGGCATCTGGGAACGTTATGACTTTTTTTTTGGTCTTTACTTCATTGTGGGCAAAAAATTGGATATCTGCAGACGTGTCAATTTTGCTAAATCATCCCCCCCAATATCAAAAAATGGTCGATCTTGCTAAATCATCTCCCCCAATGCTCAACATAGATTTGCACCCCTGTTCATAACAATAAACCTTAGTCGCCTTAAGCACCCATAATCGAAACTGTGCTTACAAAATGCATCATATTTGAGGAAGCACTCAAAGTTAGGGGCCAAAAATATGAACGAACTTTGCCTGAAAATTGTTCAAAAAGTGCTAAAATGACCATTACAGTATGCAAAGTTTCGAAAAAGTTTCGGGGGAGCATGCCCCCGGACCCCCCTAAAGTCGTTTTTGTTACTTAAGTTGCTTAAAATAACTCTGCCGGTAAAAAATTGCGCTTGAAAAAGTGACGAAAGTTGGTGCCCTCTCCCTGAAAAAAATTCTGAATACGCCCCTGACATGAAACATTTTGAAAGAACTTATTTACGCCCGTTTCCGGGTTTAAACGTCTTTGTATTTAGTTAACATTCAACCTAATTTAAAATCACTTCCCCCCCACCAAAACTTCCTGGATCCGCTCCTGCCAAGGGCCCCTCATCCTCAAGTGAAAGGCGCAAAAATAAGCCTTAAAAACGTTTTTTATTCGCATAGGGAACGAAATGATAGAGTTTGCTTGCAGCATTATTTTAGTCGGTTTGGAAGGGACCTAGTTAAACAGACTACTAAACCTTGTTAAAACTGAGGAATTTTATATTCTCAAAACGCACAGAAAGCCTCCAAAATAAGGTCAAATTCCGCAAAATTTTCTGGAAGAGCATGCCCCCAGACCCCCCAAGCTTGGCATCGCCCCTTCGGGGCTCGCTTTTTTGCATCACCATCCAGTAAAAAAATTTAGGGGCGAATTGCCTAATTTCGGCCCTGCTAGGGTAGCTTAATTTTGGACCCTCGTTGTTAGCTCTAAAATAAGAGAGAATTTTATGGTAGTTAAGGCGTCACCATGATTAAAAAAATTGATGTCCAAGATTAAGATCACGAAAAGTATGATCACTAAGACAACGAGATTTGATGTTGAAGATCAAGACTACAAAAAATATGATCACCAAGACATTTGCAGTCAACTCAAAAAATATATTTTGATCACCAAAACCATGTGATCTTGAAAATCAGGATCATGCCTGTCTCTGTTTGTTCATGACGCATTTGACACTACTGTATCAGATCTGTAACTATAACACCAAAAGTAGCGCAATAATGCAAGATCTTAGACAAGACGGCTAATCCCTATTAAAAATTATATAGCGAATTCGCTATAACTATTGTGGCGTTGATGAACCACAACCAGAACAAAAATAGCTTTGGGTTCTTGGATACCGATGTAGGTACGTGGTGGAGTCTTATCATCGTTCTGTATAATAGAAGAACTCTGGTCTTATGCTAACTTGCCAACGCTTTTGGTAGACGATATGGCCTAGCACGCAAAAATTTCAAAAAAGCTAGTTTTATTTTTTTAGGTAGGCCTACGTGTCTTGATGCGCTGTGATGCTTCAAAACAAAATGACTGGCGGAATCGGAAGAAAATGCTGGTTGAGTTACCGATAAAGGGAGTAGAGTTTAACTAGACTACAGTACCGATACTGGTAAAGGTTAAGCTAGTCTAGACTACATGTTTTACTGCTTTGCTTACATAGAGTTTTCACCAAGACATTTTGAGGTACAGTCTTCACGTGTAGGTCTGTGACACCAATGGTAGACTATGCGCTGACAATTCTCTACACTCTGACTTTGGTGTAGCATGTATTGGCAGAATAATGTACCGGAATGGTAAATCACAGGGCAAATATGGTAGAAACAATTTGCTATCAGTGTGAATGACTTCCTATTCGTGAAAAAATATTTTCGTAATTTAGAAAAGCATCCATTTTTTTTCAAAATGGAGGATAGTGTAGAAGTAAATGATGTGTTTGTTCAAAAAGGGCAGTTGCCTCTTTCAGCTCAAAGTGCATTTTCAGCAGTACCAACAAGTCGAGACGGCCCAAGACAGCTAACATATTTCAACAATGAAAAGAAGGTTTGTGGGTTTGTATCTGAATTGCGATGCCAGTATCCTTATATGTTTTGGAGTGTGATTTGTTTGGCTAAGATAGATTTGTTTAAAAGCCACATACTAATATAAGCTAAAGAAAAAGATCGTAATCAATGTGTGATGTAATTGTACAAATCAAATACCACTTAGCTCTTCTATCTTAGATAAGTGTTTATTTGATTTGATTAGTATGAGATAAGTGGTATTTGATTTGTTTGATGAGTGCCAAGGGGCCTGGCTCCCCCCCGAAATTTTCAAAATTTTGATAAATTTTTACTTGTTAGCAAATGTCATAATTAGTATCAAAATCTGAAATGCTTTAAATTAAGGTTCAGGAAGGTCGTTTGAGTGGCAGCATTTTCTGTGATCAAAGTCCTTTCTTTATTAACGGCTAGGCTGTTATTGTTACTTGTTGGGCCTACATCATCTTCCATATGAAAGTCAGAAATAAATTCATGATGAAAAGGTTGCTTGGACTGCCTATTCGGTGAATCAGTGTTGCGGAAAAGCATAATACCTACAGATAAAGAGTTCGCTTATTTTAGTTGTAAGGTCAAGGCCGGCGCCAAGGGAGGGGGGGAGCTGGCCCTCCCAATCGGCATGCTTGGCCTCCTCAATTAACAAGCTTACTCTTTTGAAGACAGTGGCTGTTGTGCTTAATTTCAAACTTTGGCCTTCCATAATAGACGCTTGCCCCTTCCCCCAAGTCGACTGCTCTGCCGCCGGCTCTGTGTAAGGTATTGAAGTAGCCTAATGATATGCCATTGTGCTTTAGAAATCTAGGAACTGCAGTCAGCTCAGTAGCGTTCTTGTGATACAATACAATAAGCCGAGTGTTTAGAGCCGACAAGCCCTATTTCTGCCAATTAGGATCCTACCTTATTTTCTTTAAATAGCATGCTTTCACCAAAAAATAGCAGTTACCCCCTTCCACAAGCAAAAATTAGTGCAAGATATAAAAACAAACTAAGGAAATTGAACTGTTGACATGGACTACACTTGCTGTCAACAGCCAACACCAACAGTCAACACCCACCACCCCCTTGACGATTGCAGAAAAAAGAAACCTTTTATATTTAAAATGAACCGACTTTTCTTCATGCGAAGCTTGCCGCAATTGCTATCATGTTTTTTTGTTTTGTTCAACTTTGTAGTTCAATCTCGACTCTAGAGAAACTTTCATTACGATGCAATGCTACAATACCTTGAGTCCAACTTTTCTGATGTGTTTTGCTTGAACTGCATTTTTGTAATTGATGCTACTGTGAAGCACTTAATAAGTAGGAGTTTCTTTAAATGCGGTGTATCTGCAGTAGCTATGGCTGCACACAAACATTTTTTGAACAAAATTGAATCAAATCTTCGTTATGCTCGTTTCATTACTCTTGCAGTAGTACCAAAGCGCGGTGACGAGTGGCGGCGCCCAACCCCGCGGCTTAGGTCTATAGCGCCTGGGCAACACAGCTCCGAAAAAACGTTGCAGTGGTGGCGAGCTGTTGGCCATAGTGTGTCCAATTCGACTAGCCTGGGAATTGAACCCCAAATCTTCTGCATCGATAGCGACATTTTTAACACTACGCTGTTACCGGCCGGTTTGCTGAAAAATCATTAAAATATAAAAAACTAAATTGACCCTGCCGTAAGTGCTAAAAATATTGCCAAGAAAGACCAGACCAACAAAAGATTTGAAGAGGCCCAGGGGCAGAACGAGGGGAGGGGCAAGCAAAATTGTTTTTACTCATCGTAACTGTCTCAGGAGCTGGAGTGCTTCGTTTTTCAGACATCCCGATTATGTGTTTAAAAGTATGAGATCATATCGACACTGTGATATGAGTGAAAAATGCTTAGATAATATCGACGCTGATTTTGACCATAACCGCATGATCAGGGATTCTTCTCTCGCGCAATTCATTTTAGCTTTCAAATGTTTCGGTAGGGAGGGCATACTTCACAATCTTCACTTTTCAAGATAGTTATGGGAGAAACTGCCCCTTTCAAAATGAATGCATATTAAATATTTATATCGAGGAGATTGAGTATTACGCTCTCTTGCATTGTGCTTGGTTGAGCACTCTCACCTTGGGCCCCCTGTCGTAGCATTGCACAAAGCTCATCGCTTATGCGATCTGAGCACTTTGGCAGGGGTGGAGGTTTTTTGTTTTGTGGTAGGCCTACCACAAACAAAAAATTTCTGAAGTTTGTTAAATTTGATTTTGAGGATCTTCACCCCAGACTACTCTGAGCTCCTCTGATGAGACCTAGCAAGGTCGAAACAGTAGCTGTCAGGAAATTGAGTATATCAAGGCTTATATACGTTGTTTACATTAATGCTGGTTCTTGAAAAGAATTTTTGGAGGGAAGCAATTAACGGTTTTACTCCCCTGGCTACACCGTGTTGTGACGTTGCGAAAGCTGGCCTACTTTAGTCGGTTAACCTTTTTTCTATAAATTTTTAACCACGGTTTAACAGCATGAGTTTTTGTGAAACCGTTCCTCATTCCTGCCTTTTCTATCCTTAAATGGGCGCAAAGCATCAAGCAAAAGACTAGTGTGAAAGAAGTATATCTTGGTATTTTTCTTAGTTATGGCATTATATAGCTTAATCATGCTCAACTGCAATTGCGTAATAATGTAAATTAGAAACATGCACTTTAATGCTTCTGAACTACTGTAATTGTGGTATCCTTGGGTCATCACAATGTGACGTCACTGAAACTCCCTCCATTGAAAAATCCTTTGTACGCCACTGCTAGATAATGTACTTGAATCATGGAGTTTTTCCATCAGCTCCCTAAAAAGGCCTTGACATAAATTTTCTGCCCCCCCGAAAAAAACTGTTTAATCCGCGCCTGTATGCATACCGTAGTTGCTGGCTTCACTCATAAGTCAAACCCATCGCAATGAGCGTATGCTGGGTTATCTTACTGAATAATTATAGAAAAATTTTAGGGCCAAGGTTTGGGCAACCAAAAAAGGGAGCTTGGTGAGAGAGTAAAAACAAATCTCTGGTGAGAGCAGCATTTTTATTAAAAAAATGAGATGAAAACCATAGTTGGAGTTTTGCAAGTTGCAACCTTTCCAAATAACAACTTTGTTCAGATCAATAAAAACTCAACGTATGATCGTCTGTTCAACTGGAATCTGGGTTTCAACAACAAACTGCATCGCGATGACAGAGAGCATGCTAAAAGCAGAGGACTCGAAGTTCATGCTGAGGTGAGATTATTGATCAGTGGTATGATAATCTATGGTGACATGACGGTAAGCAAAAACTTCCTGAGGTGGGTGATTTCAGCATCTTGTAATTGAAGGTCCAAGGGAGGGGTAGGGGTGCCTGCATACACCACTGAATGGTTGAAATATATGACTCCTTATCATTAATAAAACCTTTAGAATATGGTCCTACTGAATATTTTTTCACTTGCGTCACCCCACTGTATTGCTGAATGTAACATTATGTTTGTAGTAAGATTATGTATTACACAATAAATCTGCCCAAATGAAACAATACCAAGCCCTATGGTTCTTTAATGAGCAGTGATCCAGCGTTGGAGCTATTATAAAACCTCCTTAAGACCAGTGTAGAGATCCAGTTTAGTGATCATTTTTTCTCCCAAACTCTTTTTTTTTTTCAATGTGTTAATTACCTTTTGTGAAGATGTAGTAAATATTTTTGATTCTCGCATTGCCTTTCTATGGGGCTTCAAAAGTTTTCCTACTAATGAATTAGGTAACTACTCATGAATGAAACGGTATTTTCAATGCAGGAGTTTTCAAAGCCGGTTCCAGCATTGTTGTCTACCGTATACGGCCACAAGTTGGATCTACATGTAGATTTTCCTGATCGACAACATGTAAGAATAATTAAAACTCGGGAATTTCTGAGCAACAATGGGATCACTTTTACTCCGGAGGAGAGTTATGGCAATGTAACTCCTAGCTGAGTATCGTATTGTTTTTTTGTGGAGTTTTTGAACCCAATCGCTCATTTCCTTTTTTGTAATCACTGTTAAGTTTTCAAAAGCCATTATTTGACATAGTTCGTTTAGTTTGTTTTCAGCATTGTTTCCTTTTACTTGACTTCTATTCTTGTAGGCCTAGTGTTTTATACAGTCTTAGTTTTTTTATTTCATAGAAAAGTATTACATGATGATAGACCTTTGTTGGGTGACTAGTCATTTTTGCAGTCCTAGATTAAGAGGAAAGACTTAAGTCCGAGAAATTACAGAAATTTCGGAAAATTTTTGATACACTGAAACTGTTACTTCCCACAAATCACTTTGTTCTTGTGCGGCATATGCTTGGGCTAATGCACACGTTCATATACTCTACGTTATTAATACGAACATTCAATCTTATATTTTAATCGTTGCTCCAGGACTAAAATAGTTTTCAGATTTTCTGTTGATGGAAATACAAAAAAAGCATTCATTTTATCTATCTTGGCAATTATGGTGACAGTAAAATAATTTACTTTCTTGGTGCAAAAATTAGTTTACTGTTTTATGTCCTCTAGAATGCACTCGTGATCAAGCGTAAACTTATAAGTCTTCTCCCGTTGTTAGTTGAGTAAAGTCGCTGTGCTAAAAAAAACAAGCTATCTTTTGTGAAAAAGTTTTGTGTAAAACCAACCCTCCATAATTGAAGATAATCCCATATGACAATTTTAGCAAAATCGGTACAACCTCAATATATATTCCATTTCTAGAAATTTTATGTATTGATTCAACAAAAATATTTTGGTAATTTTTGTGAAATTGGCTTAACTTAAAATATCTTCGTTTTTTGAAATTTTGGAAGCGTGTAGGCTTGATAAAATTAATGTTTTAGTAGTTTTTGCTAAATTGACACAACCTCAATATTTTCGATATTTTTTAGATTTTGAAAGGGTATGCTCGATATAAATTCATTTTTGGCAATCTCTGCGAGATCGGAACCTCAATATTTTCGATTTATTGAAATTTTGAAAGTGCATAGGCTTGATGAAAATTTATATTTTGGTAACTTTTTCAAAATTGACACTTCATTATTTTTGATTTTTCTAATTTTGAAAGAGTAGGCTTGATGAAAATTTTTATTTTGGTAACTTTTTCAAAATTGACACAACTTCATTATGATTTTTCTAATTTTGAAAGAGTAGGCTTGATTATAAATTAATCTTGTGGCAATTTTTTCGAAAGTGGCATAACTTTTATGTCTTCGATATTAGAAATTTTGGAAGTATATGAGCTTGATAAAAAATTCATTATTTGGTAAATCTCCGAAAATTTGCACAATCTCACTGTTTTCGATTTTTCAAAAGTTTCGTAGTGTATACGCTTGATGAAAATTCATATTTCGACCGGTTTTGCGAAAGTAGTACAACCTCAACATTATGTTCTAAAATCATTTTTTAATTCCACCCCAGTTCACACATATTTTATTAGCTACAAAAGATCTAAGATGCTTTCGCAATGAATCAACACAACATTAAACCATTCCATGAAATAATTAGCAACCATGGCAACCTCAATTATCTTTCCATTTCGACACAATCAGTCCTCCAACATCAGCTGCATGCAAGTGCAATGTAAAGCTGAAGCAACCTAACACTATTTCTCATATTGGCGACACGCTAAAACATGAAATCTTAGCCAAAGCTAGTAAAATCAAGCAACATTGTTTTAACAAATACACGAAACTATACTGTGCAGTACATACACATTGTTCATTAGAATATTGACATATTAGAAACCTATTTCATCAAAATTGTTGAAATATAAAAAATAAATGCAGTACGGTAGTTAATGCTTGCAGCCTATTTTAATGTGTAATGAAAAGTGTTTTTGGTAGGTAAAAGTTTGTGTATATCAAGTAACTTTAGCTGTCAATGGATTTTCACAAAAGCAATAATAATTCAACAATGCAGTAACAGCATAACATCAAAGCATCAGTGCACAGTGTCTGCTGTCGAAAAATTATTATTTACAAATGTTAAAAATTTCACTCACGTCAGGTAAGAATGCGCTGTGATTTTTGATGAAAATGCGCGACTGTAAAGCTTATAATTATTTAGCAGAAACTTCTCTACTCTTGCAGCGTATATATATATTTAAATATTTCTGCAGTAATTTTGGGTTATGCACAAACAATTAAATAGAGAGGCCAATTTGATAAGATAGCATAGATGTCCAAAGTGGATTGACTTGCTAGACCACACACATAATAGATCATTGGTTGTCAAAGAGCACCGGTTCATCATCACGAGGTATTGAAAAGTTTTACGCTCACCAATCTTAGCAGTTGTCATTCAACCTTGCTTGCAGGCAGGAATAGCCCTCCAGAGTACGAAAATTGAATTTTCAAAATCTTTATTTACAAAATTACAATTAACCGATGCCTTCAGGCACAATTTGCTTGTAATATGATTGTTACGAATCCAAAAAATAGTATTTTAAAAGAAAATCCTTGTGTTCTATCTATATTGCTTAGATAATAAAGTTTAGAATTTTATCGTATGCTTCTTCCCACATTGCAAGGTTGAATAAAAGTAAAAAATTGGCACCACAAGATATCGTGCTGATGTTTTCAGGGGCTTGAAATAATTTTAAGTACAATTAATAAAATAAAATACATTGGTACCAGGCAAATAGCATCGCAATATTTAGTGTGCATATACAGTAACGTATTTTGTGTAACGTTAATTTCATTAAAAAGCACAGCTGGGAAAAAAAATGTGTAATGCGGCTTTTTAAAATTAGTAACCTCACGCATGATATTATACATTATATACAGTCACAATACCAAAATGGCCATTTCAACTTGGTTCTCGTTCTAAATCACAAAAACAAAGGGGTAGCTTTAAAGTGATTGTTTAAAAGTGTGATACCACTATTTGGGTCAGGGGTGGAGAACCTGCGGCCAGCGTCACAACTTTGTTAAATGTACAACACACCGTTAGAAAAGAAACATTAATAAAAACCTGCTTCATTTTCAACAACATGCTGCGTTTGTGATATGAAAACACGCAAAAGTCTTTCAGTGCTTGACAAATTCGCGACGTAAAATTATGTATTTTCAGGCGAAACTTAAAAATTAAACGAGGCCAGCTGAAAATAGTACGAAATCGATGTGGCCCCCTGTGCTTTGCCGGTTCCCCACCCCCGATTTAGGTTAACACTACCACCCGTAAGAGAGTCTTATTTAAAAAATGAAACCTGCCTGTGCAAAGAGCAATACGACACCGTGAAGGACTGTTCATGATCTGCTTTACTGCTACCCAGGTCCATATATGATTCACAGCTATGTAAGCGTGTTAATTTTTTATTCACCAATTTTTGAAGGACGATTTGGCTGAAGTGTTTTATCGCGTGTTAATGGTTTCAGATTCTTTCACATGGACAATTTTTGGGTTTTAACATACTACGAAAACATACTACGAACAGCAAAGGGGAAAAAAGGCCACCGCAGTATTCTTGCGGCAATAATAATACATTCAGTAAACTTGAAACAATTAAATGTGGCATTGGCTTTTGGTAACAACCGCTTGCAGCGACTTAATTGCAATCGGCTGGTATGTGACTTATCGCTTTACAACATTGGTATGTGATGAAGAACGTAGTTCCGAATGGCCATTCTCAGACACAGCTTATTCGGTGTGATTTTCTTGTGGTAGAGCGTGACAAACTTTCTGCACAAATCTGGTGATACCAGCTGAAATACAAAAAATTACTGATGTAACAACCAGCTCTTTAAAGGCAACTTTTATCATCCACCTGACAAAAATTGTCTGTGACTTCTTCAAATCTCATCAGGGTAAATAAACTGTACTCAAGAGATACGGATATTTTGAAATATTCAGTGAGCTATCGTGCCTGTTATGAGTTTTCAATGCCATAACCTTTACTCAAGCTTTGTGGAATTGGACTCAGTACATGGCTGCAGTAACAACCTCTTAAACGAAAATAAACAAAGGTGTTTACAAATGTACTTACTTTTTATTTTATTTAACCAAACGGGGTGTCTCTTTTCCAAATAAACAAACAAGAAATATACAGGAATTCCAGTTAAAGTGATACCAGTTCCAGTGATAGTTTCAATGGGCGCAGAATAAAAGGAAAGAACGAGAATGAACAAACAGACCAAACAGAAAAATATGGGGAGGCATATGTTTAACTGCAAAAAAAATATCTTTAGCAATCACGGGTCTTGATATAAAACAAAATCAAGCATGTTGGCTGTTACAAGTTACGACAATCGCCAAGCTTACGCAGGAAATAAATTTTATCCGAAAATTTTTATTCATGTGAGACTATGCAATAACAATTGTCAACTAACTATTCAACGTCTCATTTTATGCGCGGTTCTTGGCTGGTGACGCGTTATAGCAGTAACCATTGTTAGGGTGTTACATTTTTTGGCGAATTTTGATTACAAACTTGCCTGGGCAATTTTGGAAATTCATCCACTTTCACTTCTGCAAAATATTTTTAATTTTTTGAAGTTCCACCCCTTGATTCAAATTTTGGGGGAATCGCACGCTACCCGAAAAGTAAAAAATTGCTATAACTTAACAACCGCACATGCTAGAGTTACAATTTTGGTATTAAAATTTGCAGAAACCCCATGTTCCTATCTAAGGTTTGAAGGAATACATAGGCTAACTGCAACAGAAACTGAGATAAAACAAAATTTGTGATTTAGCTACTTCACCGCCAGACATTCAAGACCGTATGCTTCCGCATATTTTTTATTACCCGGTAAGCAAATTGCAAGTTGAAGTGTATAGGTATTCATGGAATATCAACATGTCACTCATTGACCACATAGCCTCTCATTCGTTTGTCAGCTTGTTTTTTACTGATGGTACCAATGCTGTTGCACACTTTCTTCCCCTCCACGACAGTTGGCAATTTACTAACGAAACGTTCGCAAGTACGATTGTGATTGTCGATAGACCTCCAAAATCGCGCGTCACAATATTACAGCGTGCATATTTGCTTTTCCCAGAAAAGAATGATCGTAGATGGCTCCTATATCCACAACATTTCGTGAGTGTGAATCTGGGAGGGCAAAGATAGCTCCGTGCGAGAACAGCAGAAAGTAGAAAAGGAAGATATTCGCAAAAGATACTAACTGCAACGTTAGCGGGATTCAACCATGTAGCATGCTTTCGAAAGCACTCTTTGATGACTTCGCACACCAGTGTTTGGTCTTGCTCATTGAAGAATAACGGAAGGTCCCTTAAAAACTTTGCATTTTCTGGGCCATCAGAAACACGTTGCTTTAAATAAACCTTCAGGAACATCGGGGCAAAAACATTTGCAACAAAATTTACAATTCGTTTAAGGTGATTTCTTTTTTCAGCATTAAGCAACATAGACGGTCGGTGCGCTTGAGGAAACTTGAACAAAGCCAATCTCAAATAACCATCGGCTGTGGTCATCCAACTGCGCAACAACACGTTATTGATAAATATGTAATAAAAATGAGGATCCTATAATGACGCAGTAGTAGGCCTAGGCTTGTTTCGTCTTAATTACCGGTACCGATATTGACGAATTCTTCCTGCAAACTGGCAGAGATACCTTTACTGTATAAAAGAAACGATTCGTCAATCTCGGTACCGGTGATTTAAACGATATTAGCTTAGTCCTACCACTGCGTTATTATATGATCCTCATTTTCATTACATACTTACCAATAACCTTTTGCTGTACATTTGGATGACCACAGCCGATGGTTATTTGAGATTGGCTTTGTTCAAGTTTCCTCAAGCGTACCGAACGCCTAAGCTGTTTGATGCTGAAAAAAGAAATCACCTTAAACGAATTGTAAATTTTGTTGTAAGTGTTTATGCCCCGATGTTTCTGAAGGTTTATATAAAGCAACGTGTTTCTGATGGCCCAGAAAATGCAATGTTTTTAGGGGACCTTCCGTTATTCTTCAATGAGCAAGACCAAACACTGGTGTGCGAAGCCATCAAAGAGTGCTTTCGAAAGCATGCTACATGGTTGAATCCCGCTAATGTTGCAGTTAGTATCTTTTGCGAATATCTTCCTTTTCTACTTTCTGCTGTTCTCGCACGGAGCTATCTTTGCCCTCCCAGATTCACACTCACGAAATGTTGTGGATATAGGAGCCATCTACGATCATTCTTTTCCGGGAAAAGCAAATATGCACGCTGTAATATTGTGACGCGCGATTTTGGAGGTCTGTCGACAATCACAGTCGTACTTGCGAACGTTTCGATGGTGAATCGTCAACTGTCGTGGAGGGAAGAAAGTGTGCAACAGCATCGGTACCATCAGTAAAAGACAAGCTGACAAACGAATGAGAGGCTATGTAGTCATTTAGTCAATGAGTGACATGTTGATATTCCATGAATACCTATACACTTCAACTTGCAATTTGCGTAACAAAAAATATGCGGAAGCATTGGCTATGCTGTTTTGAATGTCTGGCGGTGAAGTAGCTAAATCACAAATTTTGTTTTATCTCAGTTTCTGTTGCAGTTAGCCTATGTATTCCTTCAAACCTTAGATAGGAACATGGGGTTTCTGCAAATTTTAATACCAAAATTGTAACTCTAGCAGGTGCGGTTCTCAAGTTATAGCGATTTTTCAGTTTTCGGGTAGCGCGCGACTCCCCTAAAATTTGAATCAAGGGGTGGAACTTCAAAAAATTAAAAATATTTCGCAGAAGTGAAAGTGGATGGATTTCCGCCCTAAAAATTGCCCAGGCAAGTTTGAAATTAAAGTTCTCCAAAAAATGGAACACCCTAGTAATCATGCTAACAACGAGAATCAATTTCTAGTCATTTTTCCAAGATTAAAAGTTTTAGAAGGACCCAATCGATGGACGAACAACAGGTGTTACAAAAAATCACAATGCATTATTTTGTTCGAACCAAAAAACTAGCGGTGTTTCGACAAACTGCAGCCACAAACAAAGGCGTTAAGTCATAGCTTCGTCATAACTAACAAGTCTTATCATCAAGCTTTCAAAAGGAACAAACCTTTATAGGCCTCTTCATAGTTGGGTACTTAAATCGCCAGTAAACTTGTCCTGCAATAGCAATGCCATACCATACCCAATTCGCAAATCCGACGTAATTGATAAGCTTATACATGTCGCTCGTAACCAACATCAAAAGACTGAGACCAGACTATTAAAAATAGAGCAAAAAAGTTAAGCAAAATATAAGACTAGAAAAAGATTTTATCCTAGAAACTTGTTTGAGAAATGCGCCCTCGGGCTATTCCGTTATCTTAGAACTTCAGCGTTAAATCATCTATAGCTTAATGGCACCTACGCCTTCCTGCAAACCCACAGGCTGTGAAGAATTAGCTCTAACGTGCCACGATGTCAACATGCAAATCAAAGTAACTTTATCACGAGCATCGCAAATCAAACCGCAAAGTCATGTCCTCGCTTTAATCATAGACTTTGCGGATTAAATTTATCTCATACTTTCAGTTTCATTGAAGAAGTGTCATTCTCGAATCTTCTTCAATGACATAATTATACTGTTTTGTAGTAAGTAGAAGATGACATACCATAGAAGAGTGTTCTGCATTAAAACGATCCAACTAAGCTACACGTATTTTATTGTGGCAGGCTTGATTTACGTCAGGAGCTTGTCGAATTTAACTTAGTACAGGGCTATTAACTACTTAACAAACGCAGGTGCACTGTGCCACCACACTCGCTGCTTTGTAAAGTTTTTAGAACATTTTTGAACAGAGATAGACGACTAGACACACAGTTATAAATCTTAGCTTTCTATAACGAGGACGAGCTTGAGAAATCAAGGGGTATGTTCAGTTTCTTCACTGCTAAAAGCAAGTCTGGAACCTCTCATTTTCATATACTTACCGTAACCAGCAATGCTGGAACTGGAGTGAAATTATCTACGTTGATAAGTGCTACAGATTCCGGCATATGTCCGTGACGGGCTCCGACGAAAAAGATTCTAAATTATATCAATTTTTAGAAAAACATGATCTGTTAATCTAAACCTCAGATAAAAATCAAGAAATTTCCCACAGTATGTGACCTTGACTGCACTCAGTTCTATTACAAGGCTGCATTGCACTGCCTAGATTTCAAAGAAAATTGCCGATAATCATAACTGCTTTTGCTGCAAACATATCTTTTAAACCGACTTTGTTGCCTTGATGTTAGTTCGCCTATATGTTTATTATTTATTTGGTAAGCTTTGCCTATGGTAATGAGCCGAATAGTAATAACGACATTTTTATTATTACTATTCAGTTCATTACCATATCACTATTACTATTCATTATTCGCAGTGATGTACCGATACCAAAATTTTGCCCGATTCCGATACCAAAAAAAATTACCGACACCGATCCGATTCCTATATAATGTAATACCGGTACTTAACGTAACACTGAATTAATAAAAACTGTCGCGCAATGTAGTTGCTTGTTAAAATTCACCATGCAGTGATAGGTGTCATAAAAATATTTAGCTGAGGGTAGACTAATGCAACAAGGGTGTGACATGGATCAAAGATTTTATATTATATACCGGTAGAAATAATATCCATAATTCCTTGGCCACACTGCTTACAACTACAAATATGTTTATAACTTTAGCCTACCATACACAAAATCGTATAGTCAATAAAATACAATTTTTTAAATCAAACCCTTTCTACTCGCTTTATTGATTTTTTGACTTAGCACAAAATATACCAATATTATTGCAAAATACATAATTTTGAATTTCAGGTTGGTGATATGCCAAAGCGACCGACCTGAAAAAGTCAGCATAAATAATGCTATTTGGGCTCACTTTTTCAGAATGTTTTTTTGCATATCAGATAGTCTTACTACGTTGCTGACGCAAAAGCAACTTTAAGTTTTGCAATCCCAGTAGGCAAACACTGTTAATTTTAACCACTAAACTTCAACTAATGAATTTTGCAGATAGTCTTGTATTACTAATTTTTTAAATTATTTTTGAATGTTTGTTGCTGGTTACTACCATTTTCATCGTCAAATCGGTTTTAAAAGAATCGGCATCGGATCGATAATTACAGGCATTTTTGATCGATCCGATACCCCCAAAAAACACCGATTATACCGATTCCCGATTAATCGGTACATCACTAATTATTACTATTCGGTTCATTGTCTTTTCGAACAGTCTGTATAAATTTCTAAACACTAAATTGCTAAGAGGCAATCCACGAAACATGTTACGCAAAAACAACCAATTTCGAAAAAAATGCAATAGCAAAAAATTGCGAGGAAAAGGTTTTCTGAAATGAGACATGTTTATCTTTACATGCATCAATTTGAATCCAATCGAAAAAGGATTTTTTGTGGTCATTCGTTTTAACGATCATCATTAGTGTTACCTTGAAACGTGATCCTATTGTGGTAATATCGACGAAAACCAAGGTTGAAAGAGACTGTTGAACGAGTTTATTTTGGAAGGTAATGAAAACATACGAACAGGATGTAAAGAGCTACGCTTATACGCACTTAAGTCAATACCAAGTTAAAAGTAACATGGCATTAGCACATTGAGCACCATTGATCGATTTGGTTCAGGCAAGGTTTATGTCGCAGTATTGCATCAGAAAAGACAGTACTGTTGTAATAACTCAATTTCGAAAATACACATCTAATGTAACAGGATATTCACTATTAAGTTTTCCAATGTATTTCTCATTTCTTTTTCACCAGTTTGCAAACTTTTAAAATTAATAACGCAGACTAGACATAGGCGCTTCACAGCACGTATACCAGCTGCCGCTATTTGCGCCATTTTTTGAATCACCTAACAAAACATTAACTTGGTATCCGGAAAACAACTTATGACCCTGCTTGACCTCAGCATTGCTATAATATGAGCACGATGGAAAAGTGATAACAACGATAATCGTTACGAGAATTTTCAAGAAACAACAGTTGCAGAATTGTATTACACTTGTCTAGAACAATCTTACATGACCTAACTGTTTTGCTGAGTAACGGTGACTTAAATCATTTTTCAACCTGCCGCAAACAAAATGACTGGGCAATTTTTCGAACTGTTTTTACTTGTCTAGACCAATCTTACATGACCTAACTGTTTTGCTGAGTAACGGTGACTTAAATCATTTTTCAACCTGCCGCAAACAAAATGACTGGGCAATTTTTCGAACTGTTTTATTTTAACTGAAACACCCCACCCTCAACTGATATAATGTAAAGTAAACACCGTGCTGCGCTTCTAAGCATTATAATGAAATGATGTAAAAGACATTTAACTAGCTCTATTGAGATGTCAAAACACATCCGTTCGTAAACAATCGAATTGTACCTCAATCAATGGTAAACTAGTACAAATAGAATACAAAAAGTTAGTGGTTACCTCGAAGAGACAAGCAACGAACCATTAACACCACCAAAAGTTGACATAGCGACAGATATAGGAATGACCCACTTCATGACCCCAAGTAAACGATTGCCGAGAACCTAAACAATAATGATATACTATACTGCGAAGTGATAACAAAATGAGTAATTATTCAAACAAAATTAGACCGATTTCTCATGCCTGATCTTCTCGGCACGAAAATTTGACAAAGGCGTTGTGCAATGAATGCAGAGCGATTTCAGACTTGCTGGTCGAAACCTTAACTTCATACCGGTCTTTATCCCTATTGGACCAACTGCATTTCTGCAGTAGATGCTACACACACGCGTCTTTTCAGGGGCGGATTCAAAAATTTTAGAGGGGAAGGGCAATGTACTAAAATCAGACATTCTCGAGAATTTTCGTGCTAATTAATATGCAAACTAATACTTAAAAGGGGGCGTGAGTTAAAGCCCCTTTAGCTCTTCTACCCTGATCCATAAACGCTTATACCAAAATCAAATCTTAATTATACTCGCGGTATTACGCCGAAGCGTGTTCGCGGCTTAGCGCCTGAGCAACACAGCTCCGAAGAAACATCGCAGCGGTGGCGACCGTCGACGAAACGGTTCGATCTGATCGGCCCGGGAGTCAGACACAAGACCTCCGGCACCGATAGCGATATGCTCAACAATAGAGCTAACCGGAACTCGATATAACCAACAGCAAAGTTTGAGTCGTTAGTAAAGAATTGAAACACAATCTGCCAACGTCTGAAACCACTTGCCACGCTTTCTAAGTTTGTAGAGTGAGAATCTCAAGCTGCTAAACACAAATCTATTGATGGCTGTGAGTATAGATTGTATATTCTATTCACACATAGAAAGCAATCGGAAAAAGTTCATCGTAGCTCTCGGAAATGAGTAAAATAAGACAATGAAAGCAACATACCACAGCTACTGCGTTGGATGCAAGCAATTCTTCAGGATTCATCGCTGCAAAATAAGCAATATTGGCCAGCAAATAAACAATGGTAACGATGGGCATTGATATGAGAATAGCCCGAGGAAGATTTCTACAAAAAAATAAACGAACATTATCCAAAAGGTTATTTTTGAATAACGATGACGCGTTGTGGAAAATATCGCATTGAAATTCATAATTGGCGAGATACCAAACAGCTGAAAGCATTTCTAATAAAATTGCGTTTCTTATTTGCTTTACGACTAACTAAAAACTTTCAAGGCATCATCTAATTCTTACAACTCATAATCTTGCCCAAAATTTTCGAAGATTTAAAATTTCAATGATTGTTTCGAATCCCGCGCATTTCAAACGCCTTGCACAAATTTTTTTCAACCTCAGCCAGGTTCCTAGCCTAAAGCGTAAGAAATTTTAGAGAATGTAAAAGAAAAAACTGCAATGTCCAAATTCACATAATTTTTCTGCTAAGTACGTGATCTCTCCGGTACGTTTTTTCATGTTTTTCCCCATTGATTGTGATAATCTTTTTCCATTAAGGATTCACGCGCCTTAGTAAACAATTAAACTTACTTGTAAGGATTTATCATTTCTTCCGTAACAAAATTCAAATAATTCCTAAATTAAGAAATTGTTTTAATTTTATTCAATTTTACACATATGTATATGCATTATGTAAACGTCCTTACCATCCAGCGTAGGCAAAAAACCCTTGGTATGCTGCAATAGCTATTTTGTCGGCGCTCGGAGATTTTCCTTCGACGGGAGAAAAAGACCTTATTGGATCCAGAGAATGGCCTTCACCTGGTCAGAAATGCATTGTAATTTAGCCGTTGAAATGTTATGGGTTCAGTTTTCAAGTTTCCTTCCATTTAATTCAAGTAGAAAACTACGATTACTAAATCCTGTTCATATTAAACCAACCAAATGACAGTGGAACCGGGCGGTTAGCTCAGTTTTGAGATACGCGGATGGCAGGTCTGGGTTTCCACTCCCGAGTCGGTCAAATCGAACACCGCGTCGCCAACGGCTCGCCACTGCTGTAATGTTTCTTCTGAGCTGTGTTGCTCAGGCGCAAAGCCGCGGGGATAAGTCCCGCTTCGGCGTAATTTCGTGAGTACCGGTATAATGAAAATTTGATTGTTTGATTGGAATGGCAACGTCAGTTTGGAAACTTCCGAAGTGAAAATTCAACAATTTTTCCTTGAAGAACAACAAAGTAAGCCCGTGAATAGCAACGGTGCAGGGGCTTCAGTAACGTTAATCGCCAAATCTTAATAAACACACCAATGGAGTTAATAGCTAACTAAATCATACCAACAAAATAATTTTAATCTTACCTTTAAAAATTTGTACAAAACCAGCGATTATAATGATGACGAGCGCTGCAAGCTTTGCAAACGTGAAAAAATCTTGAACGGTGGTTGCCAACCTTACACTTTTACAATTCACCCAAGTTAAAATAACTGAAAAAAAAAACAGCGTTACAAAACTTTTAAAACACAACTATTACGAATCAGCGATTTCGCCTGTTCACTGGAATTTAACTTTCGACTCAAAGACATGAAAAGCTTGACCTTTTTATCGATATAGGCCTGCTACTGTTTTTGGGATCATCACCGACTACCTACAGAGTAAAGCAGTGTGCACACCAATTCTCTACGAATTCAATCCATCCATTTAACAATCATCGCTAACTAAAAATACTTCAACAACTAAATCAAATTATTCTCCCTGAAAATATTCAAGATTTCTACTTACGTATGCAAAGTGCTGCTAACAAACGAACAGCTTCATCGGGCGACTCGCAGTCTTCAAATAGTGGATAAATTACATAATTAGCGAACGTTAGTGCGATGATGGCTTGATTGGTTGGATATATAATGAGTATGGCAATCCATAACCTACAGCAAAAGTTTTTTGATCGTTTGAAATTATTTTTATCTATTTTCAACATCAAAAAAATACAGAGGCTCTATCCACAGCTTTTCTGCTTGGAGTTCAGCACTAAAGGAACAGGGTCGAGCACAAGCAGCAAGTTCACGTATTGTGCTTCGGAGAAAACATCGGACTTTCCGGCTTTGAGTGATATAACTGGTGGGGGGCAGCTAGCTAAGCACGCTAGGTATGACCAATTTCAAAGCCTTTGATTTAAAACAAACATGCTTAAGCACAAAACTTCGACGGATATTTCATGAGTGTATAACAACTAGAAATAGTTGGCTTGTTAAGAGTCAAATTTTGACACATTATTTGTAAACTTATTGGGGTTATAAATGCAATTAAACGACCTCACTGACCTCAAAAACGCAAGCAGTGAACCAAAAATTTGTAGTATGTAAGCATAGTCACCACCAGATTCTGTGATTGTTGTCCCCAATTCTGCATAACATAATGCACCAATTGTTGACAAAACACCACAGATGGCCCAAACGATTAACGCCATTCCAACTGAACCAGTGTTTTCCAAAACACCTTTTGGTGAAACGAATATGCCAGATCCAATAATATTACCTGAAAACATAAAAATGTATGAAACATCATCACATGAATTGCCCATTCAAGTTAATCTACATACTGTATTTAACAAATAAACATTTGGCATGGAGGGATAATGGGCTGTATTTTCAAAATTACTTTTCCCAGTTTTGTAGGTGTGTTTTTGGAAAAGGTGTTTTACAATGATAAGGTTGGTTAGTAATCATCAGGTTTTTATTATGTCGCAGAATTAAAGCAAAATTCAGTTAAAAAATTCCCACTGGGTACAATAGTTTTATAACTGCATGTCCACATGGCTCTCTCGTCACACGAGAGTAAAATTGAAGCAATTAAAAATCATACCTATCAGTATCATACTTCATGAAATTACCTAACAACTGTAACAAAGTTTTAAAATTGAAAACGAATGAAGCTTAAAGGATATAAATATAGTCGGACTGTACGACTGCTATTTTTCAAAATCTTAGCTTCGGTACCATTGGCCAAGACCCCAAAACAACAAAACCAGCGTCTTAAAATTCAATTGAACTTGAATTATTTTCACATACATCTTTAGAATCTTGAAGACTGAATTTTTCATAAAAATTTTAGCATTTTCTAAAGGCAAACTTTAAACCTATGTATGAAATTTGTCCTGGAAAAGTTCTTAACTTTGAGGAAATGGCTATTTATGCGAGCCCGTAATTTTGTCTCTTTGGTTTGTTTTATTACTTTGTACGGGCTCGTACAAATAGCCAAAGCCTAAATTTAAACCTAACTTTATGCTAGGCCTACATAATCTCACACAAATGCATCAAGAGGAACTGGAAAAGTAATCAGAATATGCTAGTATTCACTCACCAACAATGATTCCAACTCCATTTATGACAGTGATAGTTCGTTTCAATTTGATGCTGTCTTTACTAGCCTCAACCCCAGTCTGAAAAATATAGCGGTAATCAAGAGGCTTCATCATTTGCTTGAAAAGCCATAACATTTCAATTAGGCTATCAGGCTATAGTACGGCAGTATTGGTAACGAATTAAAAAAAACACTTTTTAAAACTGTCTCATAAAATTAGTTCAAAGAAGTAACAGTTAATACTCTGAAATAACTGACTGATAAAGACTACAATTGATTAGTGGTAGATGTCCGGTCCTACTAAACACCACAAAGGGCCTCAAATTGATGTACTAAACACCATAAAGAACAACAAAGGACTTGGAATCATAATATAAACAAAGAACAACAAAGAACTTTAAATTAGAGTTAGGGTTTTAGGGTCGTTTGTCGTACTTTGCCGTGTTTAGTGCATCAATTTGAGTTTTTTTGTCATCCTTTGCGATGTTTAGTAGGACACATAGATATCACCCGAGTAACAAGACACCAGTATATGGTTCATGATCTGTGATTATGACATATATATAACGGATACACTAAGCCAACCAGGCCTACCACCAGTAGCAAAAATGCGGTAATATCCAGATAACTGTCACATATTAGAAAAAACAAAAAAGAATACTGTACCGGTACTTACCGGTACAGGTTCATCTTTAGAAACCAGCTCAATCTTAGCTATTTGTCCATTTTCTTTCTTGGAATCATTCCGGGGCATCTTAAATCTCCAGTTACAATAACAAACTGTTTTTACCACTTGCTTGCATTCATTATCAAAATCTGTTAACTCAATTAATTGAAAAAGAGATCAATCTTAAAACTATTGATACATAACATCAACCTGTCAACTGGTTAATGTAGCTGTGAAGTTCATTCAACCAGTTGATTTAACGCTTCAACACACAGTACAAAAGTTACACATATGGACAGAGCAATAGACTAGACAACCAGTTTTCTATAGCTCAGCTAGACTCACTCAGCAGCTCAGCGTTGTATCAGACCAGTGACTATCAGGCCATGAACTACGGTATTATATAATAGGGTAAGTTAAATAGCAATCACCAAGTGCCACATGCAGCATGTGGTATTATATAATAGGGTAAGTTAAATAGCAATCACCAAGTGCCACATGCAGCATGTATCAGTACAGATTTAGACTAGGCTAGGCCTAGCCTAATGTACCAGTAATTACTAATTTATTGTAACTTCTACAAAAGCTTCAATTTTGATGAAAAATGTTCAAATTTAGAAAAAATCTACGATACTTTGTACTGTCATTATACCGGTACTTATTTGGTTATTCGAACTGTGTTTGATGTTTATATATATTTTTCTATATTTCGTAATTTTATGTCTTTATTATTTCTGTTATTTGTATTCAATTTTATTATTTCCATTTTACGTTTCTGTAACTATTCACCTTAATTGTTTATAATATCTGGCGACCTGTATTTTATTAAACTGTTATTTGGTAAGTTTAGGCAACAGGATTAGACTAGAGCTGAATATTTAGAGAACAGCAGAATAGCTAGAGCTTGGCATTCAGGTAATTTGAGATGATCTAATTAGATGGGTAGAGTGTAGGGTCAGCCGTCAGTATGGACAGTTGCTATTGTGACATCATAATTTAACAATATAGACGGCCGATAGGTAACATTACCCGTTCAGACTATAGTCTACACTGGTATATACAGTATAGGCCTACTGTATTGATACCCTGTACTGGTCAGCTGGTACGGTACTCTTACCTGCTTATGGTACTTTGTAGCCAAGCCACTTGGCCAATAATTTCACTATTCTCAATGAATTTCATAACAACAAACAACTAAATTGTTCCAACCAGCAGTTACATCACTAGGCTACACATCACCCGTACATTACTGATTTAGGCTAGTCGCTAGTCTACCAGTGGGTACGGTATTCGTACCGATATTCATTGGTCAAGATTTAGTCATAATACCTTTGGGTTACTATTTGATCACACTAAGCAAAACTGCTTTTTTTCTTTTTTTCTCAATTTTTATTTCCAAGAGAGCAGGCACTAGACTAGAACAGTACAATTGGCCCTTAACCATGCTTCGTATTCTACCTAATTCAAAAGTTTCAAACAACCTCAGCTTAGTCAAAGTTACATCACTACGATACAACCACTCATCTGGAACGGTTACGCACTTTACCGGGAAAACAATGAGCCAAAACGGAATTGTTTTTTCCTTTATCAATTCATGTTTTCCAAAGCCATTAAAATATAACAATGTCTAAGAAAAAAAAACTGGCTTACTTTTAAAATATTAGACATGAATTTGGACTGAATCAAAATCATTTTTTAAGAAATAGATTTAAGCATCGTAAAAACCAGGGGAGTATGATATCAGGAAGTTAAAGTCCCCTCTAAACTATTTGTCCTTCACACCCATAATAACTTGGTATTCCGGTAGCCCACTAAAATTACACTGTTACAGCAAAACCAAACGCCAACTATAGATCAGTGGTTTTCTACCAGGGTTCCGCAAGTTTACAATTTAGAACTTGGTTCAAGGGAATTAGTAAGTTAGTCGATGCACAGGGGCTCCTCTAGTCTTTGAAATGTTTCACTGGGGTTCCGCTCCACCAGAAAGGTAAAAAACCACTGGTTTGAATTCATGGCTGTTGGCTGAAGACAACTTTTCACATTTTCGCGACTGCGCCATTAGGTCTATAATCTACAATTCATCATCAATTTAGTTTCAATCCGTGTTTTTCCTAATCACCGAAGGTGGCCGGATACACCTCACACCATCCGCGATCGCTCTTACACCTTCCCTCTAACTCGTTCGATCTGCAGCTTCCTCGATCTTCAACCCGACTTTTTTCCACCTGCCTCCTCCATGTCATTTTTGGCCGTCCTTGCTTTCGCTGCCCATTCACTTCTAGCATCATTACTTCCTTCAGCATAATATTAGGCTATCATCTCTTCTAATCACATATCCATACCATCTTACTCCATTCGCCTTTGCCATTCTATCCAACGTTTCCTTTAAACCCAACATCTTCATCAGCTCCTCCGTAGCCTATTCGTTTTATCTACTAATTTGACCTTAAAGCGCGTGCGTATTCTGACTCCAGCGACTACGCTATAAATTCTTTATTCCCGATACTTCCGTCATTAGTCACGTCGAATAAGAATATTCTTCGAATAGTAACAGCGTTGAATAAAATGAATAATGCTCGAACAAAAGTAACTTCGAGATGAAGTTGAATGAATCCTCGAATAATAATCGCTGCGACTAAAATCATATGAATATTAATCTTTCATCACAACTCCCACTTATGCATGAAATGAGATCTGTATGGCCTTGTGCTGGTAATTTGAATGAATCAGCAGCTACATGCCCCACTGACACCAAAATCCCATGTAACTATAAAATGAGTCATAGTAGAAAATACTAGAATTAAGCCAGAAAAATGCATCGTGGCCATACAGGTCTAGTTAACAGCAGGCACTAGATCGGAATATGTGTCGGAGTCACCGCCCGTTGTGTAATAGAAGTTCGCGCTCGTTTGTTCTGCAATTTTCGCACCTGCAATGCCCACACGCCATAACCTCATCATGGCTCTTTCAGTTCTGCACAAAATTGCCATTTCATGCTCCCTCAAACACCATGTTGTACTTTCATACAACCAGAGGTGGGCATTTTTTAAAAATTGGTTGAAGCGCAGCACAACAAAGCGCAAAAGTTCTGTTAAGTCATGAAACGCAACGCAACTAGCGCAACCTAATTTTTAAATTGACTGAAGCGCAACGCAACTTTCGCAATCAATTATTTTTTCGCATTAAAGCGCAACGCAACTTCCGCAATCAATAATTTTTTTGCATTAAAGCGCAACGCAACTTCCGCAATGAGGTTTATACAAAAGAAAAAGCGCAACGCAACTTTCGCAATGAAAAATTTATTAAAGCGCAACGAGTAGATGTATAAGCAATGCAATTTTTTCTTGAGTTATTTTTATAGGTGCTTTTAACAGCACGCAGTTGGCTACAACGATTTTAATGCAAGTGACTGTAACAGGATTTTGCGTGGTCAATGAACAGGAAAATTAAATAAGAAGCGAAAAAAGATGCGTTGCTGAAGATTGCTTTCTTCATCTTCATCCTCTTATCACGAGAAAGCGAAGGAGGCGCTGCTTAGGACGAATCCAGACTCGCTTAGGAGTTGCCTTTGTTTCCGAGTTTTCCGGTTGAATTTTGCTTCTGACTTCTTTAATTTGCCGCTTGCCAGATTTCACCAAGCGGAGATAATCAACGTGAAGCATCTTATCCAAGGACGCAACAAGGAGACTAGGTTGGGAGTTGAACCATCAACCCTGCGATCATGGTCGTCGTAAAAACGACGCTCCAAACCACTGCGCCACGTTGCAATGTCGCATGCCGTTAAAAGCATCTCATCGCGGTAAATCATAATTTGCATATGCGGCGAAGTTCTCCACAAGTAAAATACGATTTATTCAACACTCAATGATCTCTTTAAGCACTTGCAATTATATTAAAAGCAAAAGACTTTAGTGTACCACATTTCTGATGAGCTGAAAATTTCTGCTACAATAAATTGACCTATAGGCGTATTGTACGCATCAAGAAACAAACTGCTATTCTATTAAAAACAGTTACAAAAAACTGCTTACTCCAGCACATTGCGCTTTAATTAATCCGACAAAGCGCAACGCAGTATTTCAACTTCCTACAGTGCGCAACGCAACAAAGCGCAAGCAACCAGATTCTTTTCAGTTCGCAGCGCAATAATGCGCACACTATTATATATGTTTTCAGTTCGCAACGCAATAAAGCGCAAGAAGGATTTATTTTCCTTGAAGCGCAGCGCAACTTGCGCAATGGCTAAAAATAATTTGTTAAAGCGCTTCGCAACTTCCGCACGAGCGGAAGTTGCGCAGCTAGCGCTTCAAATTGCGGAATGCCCACCTCTGCATACAACATTGCTGATCTTACACAACTACGATAGTCCATCCTTTTCTTTATCAAAGAAAATTTTCTCCCACTAAACAGCTCTCCGCATTCTCTAAATTTCATCCATCCAATTCTTTCTCTAAAGCCTATAATCAGCCAGACTATTTAAAAAGCCTCTCTTAACCTTCTAATAATAATACCCGGTTTCTTCTTTTCTGGGGTTATATTGGCAAAGGAACTGCAGAATATAATTACTCTCACGTAATATATATACTAGCCTACTACACATTAAGGTTTGATATGGTTATGGGTCAACTACTACACAGCCAACTCGGGCAATAACTTAAGTAGTGAATTGTATTCAAAAGAAATGAAAGCATACGCAAGCACCATCTACATAAACTGGTCTTGGAAAAAAATCAACATTTAGCATGGCACCGCTCAAAAAACATTAGAAAAAAAATCAGCTCGATAAGTATGACCCCTAATATTTTCGTCATTGAAGAATCTCAACGCTATAGCAAGCAAAAACAAACTGTGTAAAAAAATGAAGATTGGCAAATTGATACCACCCACAAAAAAAAAAAACGCACCACGAAAATTTAAAAACAAAGTTGCAATAATCAGCACTGGAGTTAAACCACATTGCTTTTGTACAAGATCACAATGTCGAAGAAAATAAGACTACAAAATTTATCGACCAAGATTTCTCATAGTACCTTGGTTAAAATAGCATATCAGGTCTACGAATAAGAAACACAACCAAAGTTAAAAGCAAACGTCATAAAGCAAACGAACTAGTTTAACCAAAAATAAGCCAGAAGCGTGTCAAGCAGAAAAAGCTGTCACTTGTACTCAAAAAACACTTGCGCACGACACGGTTCCACACTTCGTCATTCAGACATCGATTGCAGTGACACTACTGAGACAACTCACTCTACTTTTTTTAGTCGAGATATCAAAGTAGCATCCAAATATTAAACGGCAGTTATTGCAATTCAAATCTCAATTCGGCTATTTTCGATTTTCATGTTTTCGCAGAAAGACCATAACTAATTAATTATCCTGTCCACCAGTCCAATTTTGGTGGGTTTTACGTCCGCAGTTCTAGCTTCCGCATCAAAATCAATTTCTGAATGTCATAATCACTTTTTTCAATTATGACATCAATTATGATGTAGAAAGCCTTTGGGCTTTAGACGAACTTAAACTGGACATTTGGACACTGGACAGGTTAAATATCATGCACAACCAACTAACACAAGCACACAAACACAGAAAAATTAGAAATGAAAAGGCAGCAGCACAAAATAGTTTGTTGGCATAAGGAATTGTGTTACAGTGTTTCCCATTTTGATGCGTAGATTTCGACACAGTGGAGTAAGACTCTTCTAACGAACGGAGTTTTCGACAAAACTAAACGGTCTCTCATGTGTTCCATAAGAAGATTTAATCGTTCTGGACATTGCAATTCTAATGTGGGACCAACTTGCTTAAACTACAAGATTAAAAAAGATAATATACACCAATGTAGTAAAAGATAACGTTGAATTTAAAAACTCACATTGCGACTTCAAAACCAATTAAATTGCTGTGTTTTGATTGCGGTGATACTATCCCAACCAGTGAATCATCGAAAAGTTTCTATTGCAGGAACGGTAATGCACAGCACCAATAAACCCCCGGTTACAGCTCAATTTACTCGATCAACGCATGTCACTGGGCAATAGTTAAGCTGTCATTGAACTGCGGCAATAGCGCTAAGATACTGCAAGTCTAAGTGCTCCCTATAACTTACCATATGTCCAAAGCAATCTATGTGACTTTCATTCACTTTCTCACTATTTAACACCTACAAAAAATAGACAAGTCCATAAATATAAAAAATCAATGACAAGATGCATTTACATGATGTCCATTTTGTCCAGATGCCATAACTTTAAGCTCTATTTTTATCATTTTTAAGCCACATACAGTAATTGCAGCTTAAGTTTTTATATTAGTGAATTGTATGCGTCATGTTAGCTGAACCTTCAACCCAAGAAATCAGCTCCGGACCCCAATGCACCAGATCAAGATTGACCATTTGAGCTCTGCGTCATCTCGTGAAAAACTGCGAGAATTTGCACTTGCATTGCGGTTTCTTCGCCGCGAAGTTGCTTAGGAATAGTTGCGATTTTAACTTCGCTTAAACACAGTTTAAAAGGTGCGAAATCAATCTTTTATTGGCAAAGCCGATTACACCAGCGTCCATCTAAGCGATTTGAGTATTACTCTACTATCGATCCCATCTAGATCTCAGCATAGTGATTTGGGCGGCGCTGCGTTCCAAAATAGTGATATATGCTAAGCTACTTTTACTTTACTCAGTAGATACCTGAAAAAAGCAGCTAAATACGGGGTCAGTAAGCACATGCAATTTATCTCCATCATTTGTGTGAACATTGAGAAAGAGCTCAACCAAGAAACTAACGAACCCAAACCATCGCTTGTCGTGACGAAATGAAGAAGAATATAATTGCTCTCGATTTTTATAATGACCCTGCAAAGAGTATTAGCTTATAATCAATTTTTGCCTGGTGGCAAATGCCAAGTCGATTGTATTTTTATTGCAACAGTTATGAGTATAGCTACTTGGTCTAAAAAAAATCAAATCTTCATAATACTCTCACTATTACGTCGAGGCGTGTAACAAGAGGCGGGGCCCATCTCAGCGGCTTAGCGCCTGATCAACACAGCTCCGAAAAAATGTCTCAGCCGTGGTGAGGCGTTGGCGACATTGCGTTCGATATGATCGACCTGGGATTCGAGCCCCAGACCTCCCGCACCGATAGCTGTCTACACAACTGAG
This sequence comes from Trididemnum miniatum, assembly GCA_964006365.1. Taxonomy (NCBI): domain Eukaryota; kingdom Metazoa; phylum Chordata; class Ascidiacea; order Aplousobranchia; family Didemnidae; genus Trididemnum; species Trididemnum miniatum. The sequence goes on from OZ023244.1 coordinate 9,326,498, forward strand.
CTAACGGGCTGGTGTTGCTTCGTCTGCCTATTGAAATTAGTCAATTGATGAATTACCCGCAACAGCTAGCGAAGTTACCTGCATTACGTTCAGTACAACGTTACGAAACTTCGTACCGTGAACCATCAAAAAAGAGAGACGATTGCACAAAATCGAAACACTTCTGCCACATCTAGAATCGTTCAATGCTTTGTTGCATAATATCTCTGCAAAATGCATTCAATCATATGACAGTGTTACTTAACAAAAATGAACTAAACTTTATTACTACCGCCGATTTCATTTAATTTGAAGTTGGTATGAGACCCGTGCTGTTGTACGGATTTCTAACTGTGTCATTTTGGTGATAATTTTGCATACCACCAACACCACATTGTCGTAACAGAGATAATGAGAGATGCTCTTTATAAATTAGAAGTAATCAAAATTATTCACATTTAACTTTTTGTGGCAGCTTTAAGCTACCCCTTCAAATTTAAACGCATAAATTTTTAGGTTATTTAGCAACAAATTTATATATTATTCTAGTCACTTTTTATATTTAAGCTCAAGAATCAAGATACAAATTACACAATGCATATGCTACCTACCTGCTACTTCCCGCATTTTTGCCTCATTTGTTGCAAAACTTTGAGTGGCTTCGATAAATTTACTAAGATCATCTTCAGCGTCACTAATTTGCAAATTTCGGATTTCTTTACCAACATAATCTTCGGAAGGTAGCTGGAAAAAATTCATCAACGAAAATAGAATCTATAATCAATTGCCGTGAAAACCTATGAGTGTAAACACTAAACAACAGGTATTCCAAACTTTGTTTCGTGACCTAAATTATAGTTTGCAACACACACCGAGAAATAAAATTTCTTCACACGATTGCAATGATTGCAAAGCGCAGTGTCCACAACGGCATTGCAATAGCGCAGAGGTTATGGAGCCGCAAGTCTGGCAATGCGATAAAACTAGTTTTTTTAATGATACAGTAATACAATCTCTTCCCATGCGTTTTACGTCTTTCACCTTTGCAACGACAGAAATTCCGAAAACACCGCTTCAAGCGTTTGCACACCATACCTCGTCATTTTGTTGAAGCAAGCAGAGCAGCTTAAGCTTACTCATTTTCGTCAAGTGCCTTCCTCCTTGATCACCAGACAAAACTTCTTCAGACTAAAAATGATCAAAGACATACAAAATAAATTCTGCAAACAGATGAAGTTATCACTTTTTTTTTGAAACATGTTAGAAATCATTGCAGCAGTAATTATTAAGCAATTCTTGCAAGATTTACTAAAAACGCACATGGAGTTGGCCGAGTGGTTGGTGCATTGGGCTCCGAAGCTGGTTTCGCGGGTTCGATGCTCAACTAGGTCATCTCCATGATGCATGTACTTCACTACCACAAAAATCCTAAGCTGCAATTAAGTGGCTTGAAATAAAAAAATAAAAATAATAAAAGAAAGATTTACTAAAAACAAATTAATGCTATTCAGCTTGTTTTAATGAGCTTTCGAAGAGGTATGACTTTACGAGCAACAGCAACTCAAAAAAAATTGTAGTATCTGCTCTATCACCTACCTAGCAAAGCCATAAAAACTATGTACTAATAAAACAAATTTAAATATCCCGACCTTTTTTCTTTCTTTGAACTTGCTTTGTTGATGAAGAGTAACGTCGTTACTTGCTTTAAAATGCAATGGCTTGAACACCTGATTACAATATAAGTAAGCACCATAGCAAAGAGATGCAGTAATAGCTTTGTATTACCTCATTTTCTTCACTTTTTTGGCGTAAATATCTCTCTGAATTCGCGCTCTTTTTGGATTCATTTTCATACGACCTCCTTGGACCACGTCGCTCTTTTATCTGTTACAAAAAAATAACAAAACTTTATCTCGAACATTTAAAAAAAAGAAATAAAGAAACTCTATCTCGAACATTTAGAAAAAAAGTCGAGATTCTTCGACAATGCATACCAACGCGATGCTGACTAGGGCTTGTCACAGCAGCATTACTCCATGCTTTACTCTAGCTATATCGCAAATGTAATTGCTAATAACACTAAGCAACACAAAAAAAAAACTCAAAGAAAAAGTGAGTTGATTTTAGTAAATTTGGGGGCGCTGAACACGAATATGCAATTAGTTTTTTTCTAGCACGTCGGGTTTTTTCAGTATTTTACATTTTAATCTGAAAACGCAGGCCTGAATTTTCTCTTCTTGATTCATGAGTCATCTTTGGCAATATTGCTGACATTTTATATTTTTGTATTCTAGCTGCATATTTATCCTCCTATCACGAGAAAGCGATCAATGCGCTATACGAGCTCGCTTGGAGTTGCCAGCCATCTGTCTACCACACCAAGATGGGGGAATCCCGCTAAATGCGTTTCCTAAGACACAAGTAAACTTGCCGGCTTGTTCTCCAAACTGTCCCTTTAATGCTGAGCGTCAAGCAGGGAAGCTGTAAATACCAATTTTGAAATCTTTGGTTTGACCCGACTCGGAATCAAACCCTAGTCTACAGCTCCAGAAGTGCTCGCTCTTACCACTCGGCAATCTGAGCCGTTAGATCTATACAAAAAATAGCGATTCTGGTCACCCATGATTCAGTCAGTTAAACAGAAACAGACTGTCACAGTTGTTGTTGCTTACAGGTAGTTAGAAATCAACAGTCCTACTGATTTGGCTACAGCAGATATTCTTTTAATCATAATTTTTGCATTTAAGCATGTTGTAAGCAAGCTATAAAAGACAAGTGTACTCATAGTAGCCTATTGCAGGTATTATACAGTAAAACATTGATTCTGCCCATAAGAAGCTAAAATGCCAAAAAAGAGACGATCTTGTAAGAATGATCCCGACACATTTTGCTGTATTTGTGGACAATTGACTCTGCTAAAATATCTAAGGAATTTAACTGACAAGATCAAGTGTTTGTATTATGCTTATTGTGGATGCGCGGTTGAAGACCAAGATAAAGCTTGGTCTCCTTTATTTTCATTTTAGATAATGCTGAAACTTGTAGTTGGTGGAAGAGTAAAAAAAACTATAATAAAGACTAACAATGTTGTTATTAAACCATAACTAAATTGCTTTGGTAAAATGCTACTAGTGGCTGAAACATTTCGGTCGAAATTTGAATATTTTATCACCAATTACGCCAGGTTTTTTCAAACAAGGGGAACTACAATCATTATAAATATAATAGACTTGTTGCAACTCATTAAAAGACCTAATTAGAAGGTTTATTAAATAAATTTATTATGGGCAATAGTGCTCGAAAATGTAAAAAGCATCTATTTTAACCAAAAATTCAAATGCTTTTTTCGGAAAATCCTGACGTCTACGTAAAAAAACAAGTTCAAATTCGGAGTCATTGACCACAAATTACCCTAAAGCACACCTGTTTTTTCCTGAGTTTTTTTAAACTGAAAATTTGTTGCACGGTGTAATTGTTAAGTAGGTCACTAATGTAGCCCCAGTGTACCATAACCCGACTAAAAAATAACATCTCGTTTAGATTCTGCCGACTTTTACCAACAAATTCAATTTTGATAATAGAAGTGAACAAGCAATGTCGTGCTTGGCTATCAAACTCAAAATCAAGAGGTTTGATTCCACACTGCAGCATTCCATCCAAATGCCAGTACTAGCTTGTGGAAATTTTAGGACACATCGCAGCCCATGAAACAATCAAATTCAAGGGGATGTAATACCTCAGATGTCATATCCTTGTTCTCCCTCTTTCTCCAATCCAAATCGAGATCAGCTGCGCTAGGCTGACGATGAAATGGCTTCTGAAAAAAAAAAAATGTTAAGACTACGGCCATTACCCAACCAGACCACCGCAAACAATTTTCAACAATCGACAATTTACGTAAAATCACAACGTTTAACCAGCAAGATAACAGCAACACTGCACAAGAAGAGCAAAATTAACCAGTCAGAAACTAAGTTAAAACAAAGCTCGACTTCTTTTGGCAGAGTGCTGGATACCTGTGAATAGCTAAAGCTTGTATTATCGATATAAAATAAAAAGGAGCCGACAACGGCAAAACAGGCTGCAGCACTTTGTTATGTGATTTAGAGATTTTATTTCATAATAGTCAGAAATTAAGATAGGAAGTTCAAAATTTTCCTATATTTACAATGGTACAAACGTACTTTTGTAGGACTATTTATAAAAAAACAAAGGAAGAAACTACTGGCAAGTCAAAACCAATTGATACCTGCTTATTCAAAGCGGATGTGGTTGAAGCTTGGCTTCTCCAGCTTCTGCTTTCTTTTTCCGCACCTCCATCGAAATCTTTTGTTGCTAGCTGATGACAAGTAATTTTTACCGTTTCAACAGCATCTTCTGAAGCAGATGTGAAATCTGACGTACTTTGCTTCGGAAAAGTTTCCCCCGCAGAACCCCGGCAATCGCCTTCCGCCGAAAACACCATACTGTTTTTTTGTTGAGTTAAACTTTGTGAAGTTGGTTTTCCACTAATTTCACATTCAAGTTTCTTCAGAGATTCTCTCCTTTGATTAGTGACACTAATCTCACTCAACCTTGGAATCGCATTTTCATCAGCATCATTTTTCTCCACCAAAGGATTGAGGAAAACCGGTTTCTCCTTATCTTCTGATGGCCTTCTGTTTTCAAAAGAATTATGAGATAGGCTAGGATAAGCCTGTTGTTTATTAAACTGATTGGTCTGCGTAGCGTATCGAGGTAATCCATCACCACTGCCATCAATAATCGCCATTCGCGGCGCAGTGGCTGGCATTCGCGGCGTCATTACTGGCACGTTGGTTTCAACTTGGTATTGCGGTTGAGAACTGACACATGGCATAGGAGCATTGTTACGATACTGGCTGTTGGTTTGGAAATGCATTTGCCCTTCATATTGCATTGGGGAGGCAGCTACTAAGTTTGGTAGAGGAGGAGGCGGTTGAGTGACGTCAATCCATGGTGGTAAATTGAATGGTTTCTTCATATTGTTTTGTCGGATTAGGTCACACACAAAACTCTGAATCTCGTTAGAATTTGACGCAGTTGAAGGATTTTCTTGAAAAACAGGATGACTTTCTGGTTGCATAAACATTCGAGACGATAGCTGCATTGATTGATGGTAGTTCTGTTGTGGCCATTGAGGAGCACGAGTCTACAAATGACAAGAAAACCTTAACAAGCAGAATAGTTTCATAATTATCATAGCATACTAGCTTTCAGCAAGAAGTTTCTTCTGATATAAATAATTAAACAACTATTATAAGGTTTTTTTCAGTTAATGAACTAAATATTCAACAGAAATTGAGGGAGAATGCACAGTGAGCTTGCATGTAGTCTTTCAGCTGGCAACATATAGGTCAAATACGATCGACTTCAGCTTGAATTAATAACAACCATATAGGATCTGCAACCCGGGTCCAGTATTGCTAGACCAAGTCGTTGACAAATATAAATAACAAAGAATGTGCAGCTAATGGTTGTTTTAACTTGATTCGTTGATTGTAATTTTATTATTTTGCCTGAAGAAACTTACAAAAGAACTACAAAGAAACTAGCACATTTTGTAAAAGAATTTTCGTTGCTTCTACATTTTTAGCGGAATACTTCCCACACAAAAGCCACTACATAAATACAATATTACCAGATTCAATCCAAAGACGTTTAATGTGTGTATGGTTTAACTGCAAGAAAAACAACTAGTTTCCAGCAAAATTCAAAGATTTACTAACTTGTACTGGAGGTCTGGTAGCGTTACTCCACTCCTGCAGAGATGTTTTTTGAGCCACCGCTCGCCATTCGTTGCCACTGAAAGAAAGAAAAAAAAAAAACAATCAGCTTTCATAAAACTGAAAATATTTTTCTTAAAACAATTATCAACCATTCCTACAAATACTCGTACATTCTAACAAATCATGCACAGTTTCACACATAATTACATACCGAAATGCATGGGAGAGACTGTAAATTAATCAATTTCTAGCAGTTTTACGTAAATTTGCGTTGCCACAAGAATTTTAGAGGAATAAAACATAATTAAAGTCAGAATATTATGGCAAGCTCTCATGAAAAGATCGTACCTAATATAAATACTAGTTAGCATACTGAAGTGATAGGGCTGGTTGAAATTATTCGCTAACAAAAGTCATACCATAAACCAGGAAGCATCATAGGTAAAAGGAACATTAAAGAAATCACTGCAACATCAATACAACTGCAAGAGAATGGAGATACTGCCACTTCCAAGACTTAAAAATAAATTTGATTTAAACAAACAATCATTATTTTTCAATTTATTGCTTATTAACAGTTCTATTTATTGCTCGTAAATGTGCCATATAATATGGATATAACATCAAGCACACATACAATAGCTACGCCATACCTAGGTCTTTCACCCCAAATTTCTGTGCCAGATTCACCGTAATTTTGCACCATATGATAACTACTAGGAGTCTGAGCTGCATTCATTGAATTCATCACTGCTGTAAATAAAAATCGACATTCTAACAAAAGAAAAGTGACCATTTGGTAACATAGCTAGAATATTGTAGTGTAGCTGGAGGAGTGGATGAAACCGCAATGAAATATTTGACCAGAAACATTTTCATTGGAATACACCCAGTAGGTACATTTACATATGTGCATCTAAAAAAAAACCTAAATATGTCCAATCTTACTTGCTGTGAGCAGCCTATTTAGTCTTTGGATCCACATGGATATTTCAGCTTGTGGTACCTTGCTAGGTGTACATCTTCTGGTCAATTATTGTTATGAAATCAGAAATGACGTAACATAATAAAATATCATAGTCTGTTGGGATTAGCCTCTCATTTTATAAGCATTAAAAATCAACAAAAAATGCCACCAATTTAGTAATTAATTTTGCATACTGGTACATGTTTTATTTGATTTAGAGCTGTAAACAAGCTCAGAGCAAACTGATAATGCTTCCTGTTGGCACTTGAGATAGTTATACTATGATGTCACAAATGTAATTGTCATACCGGTACCGGTATGTGCAGAGGTAGGCATTCTACAATTTGAAGTGCAGAGAGCAACTAACACAAGTCCTGTAAATTGCAATCCTTTAACATATAAGTTTTGATCATTGCGTGACTTGTGCTGTGCTTAGAGAAAAGCAAAAGTTGCTTATGCTTTATTGCATTGCACAAAAATAGCATACCGTATTTCCTTGAATAAAAACCGCAGCTACTAGTTTTTATTTCTAAACATTTTGTGTGGTTTTTATTTGTGGACGGCTCAGTATTCAAGGACATTTTTTGATTTTTTTTGTATGAATGTTTTTGTCCTCGAATTGGTATCGTGTGAGCATTCAAGTCAATTTACCATAAATGACAGAAAAACGATAACATTATTTCAATTGCAATTCTCTTGTCTCTTTTGTGAAAGGTCATCACATTTACGATTAATCCAGCAAGTCATGACATGCTACCCTAAGGTTAATTCAACAACTGCAACGTCTGTGTAAAGCACTTAACAAAACTAAATGGAGGAGGTGATAATTACAACACTTAGCAGCTAAAATAGCAGCGACTGGTATGATATTAGTATTATGAATGATGAAGAAAATGACCATTGATACAGTATATAGTTGAAATATTATATACGTTTGAACTGTTTTTGTTGCATGCCGTTAGATTTGCTTGCTTCGGTTCCTTGTATGAGCAAAGAAAAGGTTTTGCTCGCTGTGGTTTCTATTGCCTTCTTTTAATTCATTCGTCTGGTTTCTATTCAGGGCTGCGAACTCGAACTTGAACGAGCTCGATCATTTCGCCAAACTTGAACTTGAAAAAATATTTTTCTGAACTCAAACTCGAATAAAACTATTCGAGTTCATTAGAAAAATATTTAAATTGTTGAAAAGAAATGAAAGATCACTACGAAATATAGTTTGTTGTTCAATTCTGACCACAACACTGACAATTTCGATGGTACTAAACAGCTGAGGTTAGTCTTGAACCTACTGCACAAGCAAACTATTTTTATCTTTTTATTTGCATGAGCACCAGCGGTGAAAAAGTTGTCTCGATTTTACATATTCATCTGCCTGAACCCGAACTTGAACTCAAAAAAGTTTATTTTTGTCGAACTCGAACTTGCTAAAATAGGTTGAATGCGAACTTGAACTTGAATAAAATTCGATCGAGTTTGCAACCCTGTTTCTATGCGAGGGCGGCTTCTATTCAAGAAAATACGGTAGCTTTCGCTTTATCACGCCGCGATGAGATGCTTTTATTGAAATGATTATATACATCAATTAATTTTAGTTCTATTCTTTATTGCTTATGTGAAACATGCCAGTCTATGCATTGGTCTTACATTGCTTTTCAGCATCTGCAAGTAACAACACCTAGCTCATGCATACAGTGAAATAACAGAATGACTCATTAGTCATCACGTATTATTCGTGCAGTGTTCTTTGCAAACGCTATGCTACGCTTCAATGAATAAAAGTACTGCAATTAATTGCAAAAGTTGCATTGCAATTTTATTACTGGAAGAAAATTGCATTGCACCTAACTCAAAAATCTGGCAGGTATATATAGTCTAGAGTTATTTGGGTTCAAATTTTGCGCTTTCTTGCACTGCACTTCTCTGTTTTTGTTGGTTCAGAAAAAATGCCCAATTCAGCATACTGATGGCTCACCCTTCTTATTACTCATTAAAACAAAGCATTAACTACAGACCAATCCAATGCTGGTAGCACATACTTTGGTTGCTTTGCAATGTATTGGTATCACCATATTGCATGTTCATCCAGTTTGATGCAGCACTGCCTGGAGCCTATGAAAGCAATTACTATTAGTTACCATAATTGTGATGAATGGTGAATCTCTAATAGTCTAAAAGCAATGATCTTGAATGTCAGCCTAACAACTGTTTTGATCCCATTAGTAAGATAGTCTAGTCCAGTCTAAATTGCATTAACAAAATTTAATTTCTATATTTTGACATTGTAATGTACCAGTACAGTGTATCGTACCAACAGTTCATACAGGATATACTACTGGCATACAGTATACCGATATAATGAAACTACCGGTACATCTTTAACAATATGTGATTTAATGCACATGAATTTGACTGGACTGGTCAGTTTATCATGATCTACTGTAGACATATACAAAACAAAATCTAAAGGTAGTCTGTAGTGTCTAGAGCACCGGCCCACTTTCCATCAAAACACTGCTGCATCGGACTGCTTGTTTGTTTCTTTGCCATGACCTGTGACATTGGTTTCACACTGGTACCGTAGGATGGGGCGTATTGGGGTTATTGGGGTGTCTTGGTCTAAGTGGCCCAAGTCACCAAATTTTTTATTGTTTGGCGTGAACAGAAATGCTTCCAACTATTTTTCATGTGTATCACTAATTCTTAACCAAACTCTGCTACTAGCACACACAAAAAAAACTTGTGATGTAATTCTAAACTTGTAAAAAGATTGTACTTCTAAAATTTTGTAAAAATATGGGCTTTCAAAATTCTACTGAACTCTGTATGTAGAAATCAATTCAAAACACATATAATAATAATAATAATAACAACAAATAATTTGTAAACCCCCTAAGGAGAGATAACACATCAACACCTAACTAGGGGGCACTTAAAAGCAAAAATCAACAGAAGACAAAAATTCCACAAGTGATTGAAGAAGAGCAAACGACTTACGCAGTAAGGTATAAAATACAGATAATCAGAAAACACAGAGACATATACGAACAATCAGATATCTGGTACATCAGAAAATGCTAATTCAAAATAATATGATTTTAATTGACTTTTTAATTGTGCAATACTGTCAGCTTCTCTAATACTTAACGGTAAACTGTTCCAGAAGAGTATGAAAAAGGCTGATTTATATTTTACGTATTTTGGTTCAAGTGTTTTTTCAATCAGGAAGTTATCACAATTGTTCCTAAAATGATACACACTAGACGGTTTTCGTAGCATAACCAATTGTTGAAGTTATTTAGGAGCACAGTTCTTTAAACATTTGAAAACTAAAAGAGCAATTTCAAATTTAACTCTGAAATTAGAATATGCAAAGATTTCAAGAATGGTAACATATGACAACAACGTTGAGAAAATTTAAAACTAAAAACAAAACGAACAGCATCATATAACACTTTAGTGAGCTTGTTTAGTAAATAATCAGATAGACCATAGAACAAAGCATTACGATAATTTAAATGCGAGAGTATCATTGAATGAATTAATTGAATCTTGAGTTTCATAGACAGTTTGGAAGCAATTCTACCAAGGTTCCTCAAATTACAATAACATACACTTACAACATTGTTTATATGATTTACAAGACTGAATTTGTCATCGATCAGTACACCCAAACTTTTAACAGACGAAGAAGAAGAAAGTGGAAGATTATCACTAAGATTTAGTCCATGAATTACTTTAATGCTGTTTTTAAGGGATGGTGCAAATTCAACAAATTAACATCGCTACTTCAACAAATTAACTAGTACCATATTAACATTGCTACTGGAGCTGATATTTTTGGTTATCAAGTCAGTTTTCTTGAAAAGAAACGAGAGAATGTTTACGTATATCCAGAAAATGCTGATCTTGGTAATATCGCTTATTGGATGTTATTTCCTGCTTAATGTGCCTAATATTGGTAGACGTGGAGAATTTATGTTTACGTGACTGTATTGTGTAAGGTCTCGCTTCTTAATAGATATCACTAGTTTCAATTGCATGTCACTTTGACTGTTCTTTATTCACTCACTATTATTCGTTATTTCCAAATGATCATTGAACGCTAATCTAGTTGAGCAAAGTGTATTCAATTACAGAACAGAGAAATACTGTACCGGTACTGTAGAACAGAGGCTCTCAACCAGGATGCTGTTTGCTAAAGCCAGGGGTGCAACGAAGTACCTGTATTATGTTCATTTTCTTTCGTTAACATCATGCAACGCAAACTTTTATAGCAGCAAGCTAGTAGTTTAAGGTTGCCAGTAATTTCGCCACATGGTAACTTTGCCACAGAAACTTACATTTAAGTTTAGTTGTATATTTATCCTCCTATCACGAGAAAGCGATCAAAGCACTATACGAGCTCGCTCAGGAGTTGCCAGCCATCTGTCTACCACACCAAGATGGGGGAATCCCGCTAAGTGCCTTTCCCAACGGCACAACAAGTAAACTTGCCGACTTTCTCCACACTGTCCCATAAATGCTGAGCGTCAAGCAGGGAAGCTGTGAATACCAATTTTAAAGTCATTGGTTTGACCCCACTCAGAATCAAACCCGGGTCTACAGCTCAAGAGACAAACGCTCTAGACTATACCACTCGGCCATCTGAGCTGTTAAGGTTAGGTTTGGTTTAGATCAGGTTTGGTTAGGGTTTGGTTCAGTTACAACCCTAACAATAATAACAACAATAGCCAATTCAGCACATCAGTGCAACAGCAAAAAAAAAGTATATACATGTACAATCACCAATTAGGATGTTCCAATAAGGATTTCACATTGAAGATCAGGCAATGAAAAAAATTAATTGTAACCCTAAACTCTGACCCTGACTGAACCTAATCCTAACCAAACCTGGGGGCTTATACTGTTACCCCGTTAGACCTAATGGGTAAATCAAGGCTAAACACCAATACTGAATAGACTAGACTAGCAGAACTATCAAAAATTTCAAATGTGTTTAGAGAGGATGCAATATCCCCGCTTTAAATCTTTACTGGGAAGTTTACAAAATTACAAAGCTTGTTTGCCAGTTTGCCCACTCACACCACAAAACTAGACAAAAACACAAGACTAGGCCTGTAGGGCTACAGGCTCAGGGCTAAGCTTACACCAGATTTACCATACCTGTTCAACGGGTGCAACAAATCCATCAACAAACCTTTCTAGGTTTTTCGCCTCTGCTGACAGCATTTTTCTAGAATCAGTAAAAAGGCAACACAGTCACCTATGGCACAACAACAACGTTCTTCGCAAGCCAAGTATTTACCTCACAGGGAGGGTGTCTCTATTTGTGTAATAGTATGGAATAGTATGGTATAGTATGAAATAGTATGGCATAGTATGGAATAGTATGGCATAGTATGGAATAGTATGGCATAGTACTGTAGTATGGCATAGTAAATGTGCATAGTACTCTAAATGTGCTGAATCCCATATAGGCCATATGCCCCAGAGCTTCAAACAACCCTTTCATCCCAACCGTCCTAAGGCTCGTTTGTCCCAGAGACCAAAACATGCCGAGACCCAGATCCCTTACTGCCCCGAGGCCCATTGGTCCTAGAGCCCCATTTATGCATAGGACATGCCCCGGTGCCCTAAATTACCATCCTATTCCTACTGTCCATGGGCGTCCACAGGGGGAGGGCAAGAGGAGACACTTGCCCCCCTAAAAAAACAAAAAAGTTGAAAAAATAGGCATGAAAAAATGCAAGTTAAGAAACTACACAAAAAGTTGAAAAATACAGATGAGTTTAGTACAAAACGAATAAAATAACAAAACATTTCGCAATAATCTGTTTAACTAATGCAAGGGTGGGCAACTTTCTGGTGATATTGGGCCACAAATTATAAATAGGGGAGACTGGGGAGATATGTTGCAAGGGTAAGTTGTTACAGCCCCTTTAATTTTTTAAATGCTGCTTATAAACAGCTTGATTTAAGTTTTCTGATAACCTACTGGACAAAGTGTTCCAATAAAAAAATGCAAGACTTGTGGGTTTGATTTAGCAAAAAATATTGGCAAAAAATTATTTTGAGCTATATAAGTAAATTTTTCAATATTTTTAAAAAACTTAATACGTAGCAGAGAATTGAGGTTAAGGGTAAGACTTATAGCTTTTTTATAAGTGAAATTATTGTAGTTTAAAAGCCTATCAAGCTTTTCTCATTTGAAGGGCAACGTAATTATGAAAAATTTCATTCAAGTCCATATTTTAGGGGTGAAATGCTACACAGTGTAACATCTTGCCCCATTTGGTTTTCAATGAAGTTAGAGTTAGGGTATAAATGCTTAAAGTGGTCGCATGCTGAATGTGCTGATTGTAAGCCTAATAGCAACTACGTGTGCGAGACTTCCGATATGTAAATTGTTTTTTTCATCGTTTTGAGTCTTCTGCAAAGATGGTGTTCAATGCCAAGTATGAATTGCGTTTGTAAGCTCAAATTACTCCATGGAGCGACCGATTACGCTTGTTTTGCTTCGTTATTCAACTTTTTTGAGAATTTTTAACTGTTTTATACACCTTCTAAATGACTTTTAACAAATGTAACACAGTGTCCCATTAGGTGTAACAACTTACCCCGCTGTTGTGGGGTGAAATGTTACAATAGACCCTTTGTTAATTCATCTTTCAGGCCCCTAAGATAAAGAGATAAAAAGGTACGACCATTTCTGATTACTTCCTAAGGAGATCATGAAGCTATAAAAAAGAAAGTTAGCTCGTACGCACAATAGAGCAGCAGTAAAGACCGTTTTACCAAAAACAGTAACATATCTCCTCAGTCTCCCCTATAGGCTTCCAGCGGGCCGCAGTTTTTAGAAAAAAAAACACACTTCTTGGCAGGAGTAATACTAAAAAGGGTCTGTCGCGTGAAAAAGAGGTCTCTGAAATAAAAGATGACTAGAAAAACAAGATCTTCAGCCTTGAAAATAGCATTCAAAGCAGTTCGTGTGTTGATTGGGTTTGAACTTGATCGCAAAAAAACAGGTTTCGGAACCAATTGGCTATTAGCACATGCTTTGGCGGGCCGCAGGTCGCCCACCTCTGAATTAAAGCATAAAAGAGTTTGTGTAGTTGTCTAAATGCTGCTGTCTAAATTAGTCTGGCCACTCAATGAGTGGAAACTCCACCCATCACACATCATTAAAACTGGTTTTACGTTTAGGCATGCTGTTACCAAGGTCAGTGCTAAGCACGTTAGAAATTATTGGTACAGGTCCCGAGCATCATTTTACGTTGATCAGTACGAGTTATTGCTTGATACTTAATTCATTTTTTGTTCTCTGCAAGATTCCATTCGTTTAGGTTACTTTCTTGTCTTTCAAGGCCGTATGCAATAGTACATACTATCGCATTCTATTCAGGTCAACAGACATGGCGATTTATCTTTTGTCATGACGCAAAGACTAGAAAAGTGTCTTTGTGTCAAATGCTACTCTTCAGTCAAACCACAACCAGATAGACTAATGGAAGATAAGCAGGCGCACACTTCGCATAAGATGAAGAATTCGGTTAAAAGTTTTCGTGCGTCTTTTTTATTGATCTTCAATCTCAAATCTTGGTTATACTCGTGGTATTACCCAGAAGCTGCGTGCAACGAGTGGCGAAGACCATCACCGTAACTTAGCGCGTGAGCAACTGTAGTGATCTGCATCACTACAACGGAGTCCCTTCATACATTATGTACCATACAGTAAACCTTCTGGGGAATCCCCACCGGATTCATGATTTTTCGCAGTCTGATGGCGGGAAAAGGTCGACAGAAGGGTAATTTGGAAGTTGTTGTTGTTCTATGTTGCAGAAACTGCTATATCTAGTATATCTAAATTAATTGTGCATTTGGTTAATTGAGAAGAAGACTATTGAGATTAATTGAAGATTGACGAAACTCAAGACTTGAATCCGAAGCCTGAATAGTTGCTTAGTCTCTGATTACGGATACTACTAAGTGAAGTTGGTTGATATTGAAAAGTCAACTATTAACTGAAGAGAGGATCTTGGATCGTTATTATAAAAGACTACGTGTTTTCCGAGGTGAGTCTCTATACAGAATTCAAGACTGTAGGTACAGCCCTACACAACTTAGCTTCGAACTCCAAAGAAACGTGGCGAGCCATTGGCGGTGGCCGTGAACAGCACTGTATTCGATTTGACAGGTCGAATATTGAACCCCAGATCTCTGACTTTGAAAGCAATATCGTCACTGCTACACCAATCAGCCGATTACCAATCCGTCATGTGGACGTACGTATACTAGCAAATTTTTATTATTATTATTATTATTTGAATACAACACAATGGTGAGAGAATTCACATTCAATCACACTTACAAGTGAGGAAAAATTAAACAAACATTAAAATACAAGAGAGGCAACAGTATGTAAATCAAACTTATGAAGACGCAATTTAAACAAAGAAAGACTTGAAGCAGATACCAGATCATTTGAGAGACAATTCCATACAGAGACAATGCGGTTAAAGAAAAAGTGTCTAAACCGATCCTGTTTCGCATTATGTATGGTTTGCACAGTGAATTCATGTTGACGCAAATTATACTTGCAGTGACGATACTCAAAATAGTTGGAAAATTGCAAATCACAAAGGTTATGGCAGATTTTGAACATAAGTTACGCGGCAACAGCAGCATATTCAAGTTTACTTTTTGCATCTTGTATAAAAAAATTCTGGTTTTTGCCTATATACGGACTTACTGAGTATCATATCTTTTAAAACAAATTTGGACTTGTTGCTGATGTGCTACAGGTACGCCTTGATGGCAGAAACTGCGCTGCCGGTACATTGCAAAAAAAAATTGAGCAGCACTGATCTATAGGTCGTAGCTATAAGTTTGATTTTCAGAGCTCAAACTACTTTTTATTTTGACATTTTGGATCAGAATGTCGCTATTGGTGCGGGAAGTCTGGGGTTTGATTCCCGGATTGGTCAAATCGGACACAGTATCGCTAACGGCTCACCACCGTTGCGACGTTTCCTTGAAGGTTAAGCAGCGGAGAAGGGCCCCACCACTCGTTACACACTTTGGCGTAATAGCGCATCAAACCAACATAAAGGTTTGATTGCTTTGAAATGTAAGCATCAAACCAACCACATATAACAAGACCTGAGAAAACCATGCAAAAAAAAGTTGTTTTGACAGACTGTCAAGCCTAGTGGCACACAAATTGATTTATGTGTGCATAATGCGCAATAACATGAAAGAAGAGTTCTGCACGTACGGCATCGGCTGATGCCGGACGTATGGTCAGTTGGTCACCCTATCACTGACACTTACCTGACTATAGCTTTCATTAAGATGGCCATCTCGAGAATGTTTTTGCCCCCCCCCCCTGCATTTTTTTCTGCGGACGCCCATGCTACTGTCCTAGGGCCTATTTATTGCTTCAACCGTCCTGTCCTGATGTCCTTTTGCCCTAAATTAGGTCTGAGGCACATTTACCCTGAAGGTGGTTTTACACGAAAATAATTGCAAGTGGAGCGGAGCAGAGGGGAGCGGAGTTGAAGCAAGCGTCGCAAAGTTGAAGCAAGTGGAGCAGAGCGGAGCGGAGCTGAATGAAGGGCTGTTTACACGAAATTTTTGATCAAGTTGAGCAAAGTGGAGTGGAGCGGAGCTGAAGTAAATTTGTAGGTTTTGCTAGATTATGTCATGGTCTGTTGTTTCAGATTAGATGGTACGTCATTAAACTGCATAAGTTTTCTTTTTTTGACTGCGGAGCAGAGTGCAACTAAAGCAAACTTGATTTCTGGGCGAATGAAGAGTTCAGAGGCGCTGGTCTAACTACGCTAAGTTATGTGTGCTCTATTGGCTCTTCAGCACAAGCTGAGCAAAACGTTGCAGAATATGATAACCAGCTGGGCACCTACATGCCGTAAATTGAGAAAGAAAAAGGTTGAGTTCAGTTTGGACTTTCATACTGCTATATGTATGAGCTCTGATCTTCTCTCTACCATATGCATAGCTATCATTTAAAATAATGATCTGAATTCCACAACCAAACGTTACAAACATCCATTGTGAGTACAGTCAAACCTCGGTTTTCGAACGCTTCGGTTCTCCACCAAATCGGTTTTCGAACAATAAGTTCGAATTTAGACTTCGAACATAAATTCGGATCACGTCATCACGACCAAACCAAGCGAATGCAAACAGGCTAATTACCTGCCCGCATCACTTTAACACGAGGTAAAGACCTCACGCGACGACTATGACATCACACAGATGAGTCATTACAATAGTTTTGCAACTTTTATGGAAGAGGATTCTCTTTCAAAGAAGTGATGTAGGCTACAGTGAAAGTGCTTTTGCTGCAGCACAGTAGGCTACAGTACTGTATTTTTTTTACTGTTTCATTATTAATTTCTGCGATAGTACTGTACAGTATCTTAACCTTTAATGTTTTCGACGTTTTAAAAATAAAAGATACGAAATGTTTACTTTACAGTATGTTTTTTATCATCTTAGCTAGGAAATCCTTTATTAAAATAAAGCACAATCTATTTCTACCCATTTTTATTTATGGTATACATTATAGAGTTCAGTTTATGCTGTAAAATACTAAAAAAATACTTTACAAGAGTTGTTTTCTAGACTTGGAACGGATTAAAATTATTTACATTAATTCTAATGGAAAAAATTGTTTCGGTTTTCGAACAAATCGCTTTTCGAACAGCCTTCTGGAACGGATTATGTTCGAAAACCGAGGTTTGACTGTATATCGTCCCATCAGAAGCAAAAGGTCGTAAGTGACATTTTCCAAAAAATGTTTTTTGGCATATTAATTGTGCTTTTTAGTAACACCTTGCGGTGACGAACTTTCCGACTAATGAACACAGAACATCATGAAAAAAATTGAATCAAAAACTGATTTTTCAGAAGTAATCAAATCTCAAAACTTGATTTTCTCTAAACTGTTAGAATGTCACTTACGACATTTTGCTTCTGGTGGGACGATATGCTTCAGTAATGCTAAATCAATGAACCTGTTTTATTTGAAGGTTAAATAGGCTAGATAGAAAAAAACAAAATTCTGATGCTACTACTATGTTTAGATCGAGTCAAAACACAGTATTTTGACAACTGTTTTAAATCCTCGCCGAAAAATCGTCAAAATTATCTAACCTAGGTCGCTAAACACCAAAAGACTTGAGTTTCAAAATCTACCTCCGCTCGCTTCACATTTTCGCTCGTGTAGCGAATTTCGAGTGGAGCGGAGCAGAGGCATCTTGCGTCAGCTTGCGTCCACTTGCGTGAATACGAGCGGAGCAAAGCTGACGCAAGCGGAGCAAAGTTGAAGGATTTACATCAAAAAAGCGTTTAGAAGCTGACGCAAGTGGAGTGGAGCGGAGCTGAAGCAAGCGTTGCAAAGTTGAAGCAAGCTGCATGACATTATAAAAAATAAACCAAGCTCAGCTCCGCTCCGCTCGACATTTTTTCTTCGTGTAAACCCACCTTGAGAGCCATTCACCCGAAATTTACCTCTTAATATGGACCTCTTTACTCTAGTGCCCCAAACGTCCTATCGCCCAGTTCTGCCATACTATACCACAGTGCTTTACTTACTATTCCATACTGTGCCATACTATTCCATACTAGGCCTATTCCATACTACGTCATACTATTCCATATGCCATACTATTCCATACTGTTCCATACTATTCCATAATTAGAGTGTTCTCTATTTATGGAATAGTATGGCATACTATTCCATACTAATAGTATGGCATACTATGCCATACGGTACACTGTAAATCAAATTGGGTAACGTAGACCCAAAAAACTTGGGTTATCATTTTGGGCTCGAAGGCTGAGAAACCCAATTTGCCAACTTGGGTAATAACGACCCAATTTACAAAGTTGGGTTTGTTAACCCAATATCCATAACCCAAGTACAGTGGGTAACTTGACCCAAACTACAAACTTGGGTCTTTAAACCTA